>JASAOP010002590.1:0-37688 GCA_030849055.1 Crithidia thermophila | reverse complement strand
GAAAACAACGAAGTAAAAGGGAGTTCGTCGTACTGATGAACGTTAAATACTCGGTGAACATTTGGAAAAAGCATGTGCGAAAGCCGTAAGTTGATAACCACATTTCCCGATGCCGCAAGCGCAGTTTACAATTTGCGAGAATTGCTTTGAAGAAAAACGCTGCTGGGTAAGCGGCTTGACATTTTTTTTTTAGATTAGTAAAATTTTTCTGCACGCGTCTTTAATGCATCGGACCTCGCCCAGAGAACATCAACGCTTTTTAGTCTGTTTTATTATCGAGTTTGACTCATGCTCATTATTTTCAATGTGTAGCGCAGGTATTTTGACTAAAATGTCGAGGCGCGATTTCTTAAATGTGATCACACTGTAATTGCTTCTTTTCCGATGAAGGGAAGCAAGCCCCTCGGTGAGTGCAAATAAGAAATTGGTTTTTTTTTTGACTTGAAGCCAACAGACGCTACTTTCTTTTTTCAAAGTTATCTTTCGGAAGAGTTCAGTGCCGGGTGATCGGATCGGCGATAATAATAAGCCATATTTTGCACAGAGGAACTCGAAAGTCAATGAGAAAATAAGAGAAACTATAAAGCAAACAAACTTGCGGCATAGGTTTATTTGGCGGTACGCGAAAAGCGATGTAATTCTTACGATTGAGAGTAATTTGCGCTGTGCTGTACAAACACTTCGTTTTCCTTTTTTGCGTAGGGTTTCAAGGTAGTAAAGAAAATGTAACGCGTTAAACGAAGATGCCAGGTCATGCAATCTATGCGGTGTTGGTTTCTTTTCAGCTTCTCTTTTTTCTTTTTTTTTTTCAACACAACCTCTTTTTTTTTGCTCGCTGCAAGGTTGTAAGACTTTCTCACACTGATTTTTCTTTTTACCGACAACGTTTGCGGTTGTACACAAGAGGGGAAAGCAAGAATTTCACAGACTTGTGTAATAATAAGAAATAGCAGCTCTCTGCTCTTCATTAATCGCAAGTACAAAAATGTGCGCGTTTCCTTCGAGTGTCGTTTCACAACATCAAATTGAAATAAATCGAACCTTAACTGTATCTCCGACTGCTGAAGTTTGCGCTGCCAGCGAAAATGGCTCGCTTGCACTCAATCCTTTGCTCTGTCGTCAACGACAAGTTCAAAAAAAAAAATGGTGTCTTTTCAGTCGCGTAAAAATAATAAAAAAGCTATTTTGGGTGTAATAAATGCAGCGCTACCAGTTTAGAAAAGAGAGTATACAAATCTTTCCCAAGCCATAGTGTGTTTGCAAAGTTTTCACGCTTCTGTTCCTATTTAAAACCCTCCACAACTTTGAAATAAAAGAAACCCGGTTTATTTCTCTCTTTCCTCTGCTTCCTATTTTCGACCTTGCATTTTTCGACAACTTCATATTCTGCTTTTTACTTTTTTTTTACCATTGCTCAAAACTTTTTTTTTATCAAATCAAATATATATATATATTTTTGGCATCGGCAAAGATTGTCAACCAAATAGTGGAGGTCACTTACAGAAAAAAAAAAAACAATTTTCAGACACACCGACTTAGACTCTTTTTTTATTTGTGTTTAATTACCTTAAAAATGCTTAACGTCAACGCAAAAGCCTTTGTTCCACCCGGTGTGGTGGAGGGAGTCCCACCTAGTTTTATTCCGAACGCGTGGTACCGTTATCGCCTTAATGTACCGGTTGAAAGCAGAATGCGCGCTGCTCGAGAGGAACGTTACCTCAATAACATTTCGTCGTTGTTGTCCCTCAAGTACCTTTTCGCCGAGCGCGGCGGCACTGACGACGAGGCACTGCAGTATTTCCTGAACGAGCAATTTCTGCTATCGAACAACACGCTTTCCAGCGGAAGCGACGAGCAGCATAGCTCTTCGGGCTTCTTGCTGTCTCGCTCCATTCTCGCGCTGTACGCCGACCTCACTGCAGTAGTGAATTTGAACGACTCGAAGGGGCTGCTGATTCACCTCGACCTACCAAGCGAGTACAATGGCGACGTCGCCGTCTTTTTAGCTAGCGCATGGGAGGCATTTTACGCGGCCGTCGCCGACAACAGCCGCGTGTCTGCCATCGGCTACAGTCGGTCCGTGGCTGGGGCGCGTCGCGGCGAAACGTGCGGCACATTCCGACATTATTTCTTTGCTGTCTGCAGCGCTCCGGAGCTGCTGGAGCCGCTTCTAGCAAGCTCAATGGCCGACTGCCCGGTTAACGTGCGCGCCGTTTCGCCAGTCAAATGCGTTGTGCCGTACATCTGTTGCCCCCATTTGCAATTTGGTGTCGTGATCACCTTCGGCGCGGAGGCGAAGCAGAGTTTCTCGAAAGGGGCGCAGGCAGATTTCAATGTCGAGATGAACTTCAAGGCAGACGATTTTGCCGCGGCGTGGCGGGAACTCGCCAAAGTGCAGGACACGCTGAAAGACTTGCTGTTTGGCGATCTGAAGTGGGACAGGACGCACATTTTGCGGGTACAGGTGAACAGCGCCTCGTCGGAGAAGGCGCTGGCAGTTCCCGCTTACGATATTGTGCGGTCAATCTGCGGCTTCTGCGACGACATCGGCGCCGGCGTTGTGGGTGTTTCGTTTTCTTCCCATCCAGAAGACCGCCGGACGCAGCAGCTCATCAAAAGAAACAAAAAAGCACCCTTTTTCCAGCGCGCGACCCTGGATGAAATGCTCAAAGCCAACACGTCGCTGGACGGGCGAAACATTTGCTTCGGCAGCTTTCCGTCGCATCTGAAAAATCCGCTGCCTGTCTCCGCGCACGAAAAGGCCGTGGCTGCAGTCGAGCTGTGGCAGCGCTTCGAAAAGCAGATGCCCGCGACGGAGCTGCTCACTCGCATGACGTTTGCAGACGCAGCCGACAGCTTTGCACGCACACCGTACATTGCAAGGCGCCGCGCAGTCGGCGCTCGCGTCATCGTCGGCACGGACGCGGTGGGCAACCTCTTCGGCGTCGACATCGCGCACAACAGCGTTTTCGGGCTTCCAATTTGCTTCGGCGGCGTCGTGACGCCTGTCGCAAACTGCGTCTTCAAAGGCACCCTTTCGTCGTCGTACAGAAACCCCCTCGACTATCGCGTGATCGTGGACGATCTTCTGGTGTTTGAGGGAAAGGAGACGAAAGGGATCCCGTACGCGGAGCGGCTGCGCATGCTGAGTAGCATTGGCATTGAGGACGAGACAACGTGGCCGCACGCGAATGCGGCCCACCTGATTATTTTAAAAGCAGAGTCCGCCCCATTTGAACACACAAGAGAGCTCGTGGAGACGCCTGTGTTCGATCACAACAACATCGGCGTTGTCTTCAGCCCGTCCGTGCAGCCCGAGAACGAGCCCATACTTCCCGTCTTCGAGTGGGTGCCGCCGGCGTCGCTCACCGCACGCTTCGCCGTTGAAAATGTCGAAGGCGCCGACGAGCTCAGCGAGGGCTACAGTCGCGCTTTTTTGGGCGTCTTCTCCAGCAACGACCATAACAAGATAGTCATCCCGTACGAGGGGGAGTACGCAGATTATCAGAGAGACGCGTACCCAAACCTGAGGATTGGCTCGCTCGTGGAGTGTCTTTTGCGACGCGCAGACGACGGAGCACACTGGTGGGACATTCTCAAGGATTTAGACTGCACCGACGTAGAGAGCGCGAACGCATTCGATGAAGTGGATGACCTCGTGCATAGCCCCGGCGTCACGCAGGAGGAGATGCTGTGGCTGCTGAAGGCGCCGTCCTTTCAGTGCGAGCGATGCCACAAGGTGAACGACATGGGGCGCCGCAACGCCCGCCACAACGCCTACTGGTGCAAGAACTGCTGGATCGAGACGGGGCACGGCGACTGCATGTACTGTGGGCGCTCTTTTACTTTGGGCATGCTGGATGCCAGGAGCAACCTCTTCTACTGCGAGGACTGCTGGAACACCTTCTCCTCAACCAACACGGAGGCGGAAGTGGGGTACCACGTGCCGCCCCCACCAAACGCCACCTTCACACAGCAGGTGACAACGCGATGCATTTCGCTGTTGATCGATCTCATGAATTCGAAGACGCCGTCGAACGACGTTTTGGATTTGTGCTGCGGTGGCTCCGTGCTGCGCAAGTGGATGCGCAACAAAACCTCGCGCTACGTCGGCATTGATCTCAAGCGCAGCATCATCGACTCGCAAACGGCCGTCATCAACAACGCCAAGGAGAAGGTGCCGGAGGGACAGTATGATGTGGTCTGCGGCGACGTCTTCTCGGGTGATTTTTGGGTTAGCACAATTGTCAAAATCCACCCGCGGCAGTTTCACGTCATCAGCTGTTTTGCGGGCCTCCACCACGCATTCGAAAATGAGAAAAAGGCGCGGCACTTTCTGGGCAGCGTTGCCAACGCTCTCGTCCCGGGGGGCACGTTTCTAGGCACGTTCATTGACGCCAGCGTTCTTTACGCGAAAGGGAAGAAGTACTCGAACACCATTATGAAGGCGGGGTGGTCTGATGGGTCGGTTCCGCGTATTGGGCACACGTTCCAGTTTACGACAAACAACGGGCCTCTGCGCGAGGTGAACGTTGTTCCGATCGATTTCCTCATCGCCGTGGCCGCAGAGTTCGGGCTGCACGCCGTTTCCGAAGCGTACATGACGTTCCGCGAGCTCATTGAGAGAGATGCGAGCTGGACCAGGGTACCGTCGCCCGACGAGAAAGAGTATTTGTGTGCGTTGCGCACATTTGCTTTTAAAAAGGAGAGTAGCGAGCTGGCTCCTTCCTCTCCAGGGAAGAAGTCCGACTCCGATTAATTTGTTTTGTCTGTCTATTTCGCTGCAGTGTTACTTTTTTTTTGTGTTTGTGCCGGAAATGTGCAGTGCATTGTTTGGTTTGTATATTTGTTGTACGCTTTGGTAGTTTTTGCCTTTTCTTTTCCCGGCTTGTGCTCCACTTTTTTCTCTACCAAATCGGCCACTTTGGCCTTTTCTGCTGAAAATCTTTCTCGTTTTCATGCACCAAAAAAATATATTGAGAATTGTTGTGGTGGCACCCTTTTCTCCCGCATATTTTCTTTTCTTTTTTCCTTTTCACGCTGTTCTCTTTGTTAGAGAAACTGGACGCATCTAACGCGCGTTGTCTGTTGGGGCGAGGTTGCAACATCAACAGCCAGCAAGGCGTTTCCAAAGGCGCCTTAGTGAAATTGGTTTTTGATGAGCTTCTCCGCTGAAGCAGAGGATGTACTTCCCTGACACGATTTCGCACGTTTACTTTTGTTGTTGTCGCACGTATTCACATAAAAATCATTAACCTGTTTTGTTTATTTCTGTGACCTAACATTCGCTAATTAATAAGACTTTTATTAATGCTTTCAGAAACAAAAAAAAAGAAAAAAAGAAAGATAGAATGTCGATAGTTTCTTTTCTCACATAGAAAAAAAGTAGTTTGCCAAATAATTGTTTCTTTGATACGGCGCGTGTCCAAGAGAAGTTTTTCACTGCGACGAGACTGCGGTGTTATCAGACCGCATAAAACAAGTACTAGTGTCTCGCTTGTTGGGTATGGTTGGCGCCGCGCGAAAAGTGTGAAGCTTCTTTTCCGACTATTTTGGCCGTTCAAGTAGTTTGGTGCGCAGCGGCGGACGCTGCGAAGTATTTGCATGTCTTTTTTTTTTTTCTTTGCGCGCGTTTTTTTTTTTTTTTGAAGTTGTATTGCAATGAATGCTCACTTTCACTTCTCTTCATAGCGCACCGAACCTTCCTCCATAACCTTAATATTGTGGCACATTGAATCTCTTTGTTCTCTTTCATTACCTCTCTGCCAGAGAACACCTCAAAAATAAAACAATTAAAGAAAAAAAAAACGACGCACGCACGCACACGCACACACACGCACACACACGCACACACACGCACACTTAAACAGAATCCACTACACGTGCACGTTGCTGTTGCTTTACCATCGCTCACGGGCTGCCCTACTGCCTTCCCTGTTCACTATATATATATTTTGTTTCCCTTTTTGCCATCCCGATTTGCACACGTCCTCGGGCTTGGAGGTCTAAGCATCTCACAGCTGTTGACCTTCATCACCATGCCCCCAAAGGAGCAGTCGAAGGCGGCCATAAAGGCACAGAAGGCAAAGGCAAAGAAAGAGAAGCAGCTACTAGATGCCAAGATGAAAGAATGCGAGGAGAGATGCGCAGAGGCGAAAGGGTTTCTGCAGCCCTCCGGGCGAAGCGCAGAACCGAACTACGCAAAAGCAAAGGCCGCGCTGGACGCCGCCGTCGAGGCCTTCGATGCGAGTCCCCTCCCATTTTTTCTTCTAGGGCAGTGGTATCGTCTTCAAGGGATGCTCGTCGAAGCCATTGAAAGCTACTCACACGCGCTCGATCTAGACCCAACAAACGTGCAGGCTCTCGAGTGGAGAGGGAACTGCTACCAGACACTCCGCGACTACCCGCACGCGATTGAGGACAACACTAGCGTTATAACATTAGATCCGGAGAATGACCACGCGTACAACATGCGCGGCTTGTGCGTCTTGGAAAACTGCGTTCCCGGGCTGCGCTTGAAAACTGTTGACTTCGAGGCGTGCGTCGGTGACTTTAGCACGGCGATCCGGCTCAACGAGGCCAACTACTACGCCATGGCCAACCTGGGCAAAGCGCACGAGGTGCAAGGCAACAACGAGAAGGCAATGGAATGCTACGGGCGGGCACTCCGGGTCAACGAGGCTTACACGTATGCCCGCTTCCGTCGTGGATGCACGGCGTTGCGCGTCGCCGAAGACATCTTGAGCAGAGCAGATCGAAATGCCGACGAGCCGTGCGACGACGACGATGCGCAGAGGGAGCCCGCCGCCGCCGGCACTATCACCCTTGCAACGGCAACCGACAACACGGCCCGGGCGTCCGCACATGGCGACCGTGCACAAAGCTCTGCACGCCGAGAGGACGGCGCCATGATGGAGGAAATTAAGCTGGACATGCGCCGGCAGTTCGAGGAGGAGCGCGCAATGCAGACATCCTCACAACTCTTGAAAGCGGCGGAGGCTGACTTTGCGGCGTTGCTAAACCCCAACCCAGACGCGAACAAGGCGACGGAGGATGTGATGGTCGTGCTGAACATTGGCATCTGCGCCCTTCTCCGAAAAGATGTAAAGAAAGCAAGCGATTCCTTCAAATTAGTTCAGGAAATCCTTGCAAACCGTCCCTCGCTTGTTGAGGACGGAGAGGCGACTCCAATCGAGAACGCAGAAGCGGTCAAGCAAGTGCTGGCTATCCGACAAAAGGAGCTCAAGCGTGAGAAGGACAGAATCAGGTCCGCTGCTGCGGCGTAACCACCGGCGCACGTTTTTTTTTTCTTGTCAAATTTAGCTTTGCAATCTGATGCAATGATGTAAACTAGAGGTTTTTTTTCTCTCTCTCTATCCTCGTTTTTCTAGGCTTCAGCCAAACAAATGGTCTTTTTAGACGGCAAATGAAGAGGTGACCATTTTATTGGTCTGTTGTCAGTCGCGCTGTTTGGTAAAGGGCCCTTTCGTCTGCGCAGCACCACAACTGCAGGCAGATGGACGGAATCAGTTGCTGCCAAAAGTAGAAGAAGTTGCAGTGAATACCCCTGTCAGATTAGTTGCAGAAAGAAAAAAATACCAAATGACCGTGCAATTGTTGCGGCTCCAGCATTAAAAGAAGAAAAGAACCGTTAACAACAACAATGACTACTTGATTAGTGTTTGCCAGTATGTCGTTTCCTCCCATTCACTGCCTCAAACTTCGCTATCCTCTCTGTTCCTTGTTTTGCTTTTTACAACATTCGCCGAATATTCGCGCCAACTCTGCCATGTTTGCATACAATACAGCTAGCAATTTAGTAGTAGCAGATAGGCACGCACTATTATTCCCCACATCTTTCTAAATCGATTTCTACTGTCCTTTTTTTTTCTTTAGCTCTCCTTAGTAGCACTTCATCATGCTTCGCGTCAGTTTGGCGAGGCGCAGCGGGTTTAGCGTGAAGGAGCTGTACCCGTACGGCGTCCCGAAGCGTACCTTTCCGTACCGCGAGCATCAGAAGCAGATCAGCTTAGCACCGACAGCCGGCGGCTTTTATCTAACCAAGTACGCACTTGGATGGCCGTTTCAGATTCCGTTTGAGTGGCTCTTTTACCGCTCGTCTGTCGCGTTTTTTGTGTTTTGCGTCACGTATGATATTCTCTTTGGCTTGCCGCACCCCTTCATGAAGGAAGTGCCTCCCGGCACGCCGCACCACTTCTTCTTCGGCAACGCGGGTGGTTCTCCGCATCACCTCTGGCAGTACCAGGACGGGTGGACGGTGCCGAACATGTCGGGTGGTCGGCGGTGGACGGACTGAGAAGCACGCGGAATCAGATCGCATACATGGTCCTTCTACTCTTTTATTTTCTGTGACATTTGTAAGTTGTCTGGATTATGTCTGCTGCCTTGAAGGCATCGACAGCGCACTTACCGGCGTGAGTTTCAATCAAGTGCTTCTGTAATGTCATTACATTGCTTTTTGTTGTTTCTTTTTCGATTTTTTTTGATACCGTTTTGTAGTTTGTTTCCTTTCTTTCTAGCACTGCTTAGATCCTTCTGTAGTATTGGCCATGTAGCACCTTGCACATGCGCGCGTTTATGTAGTGCGCGCCGTTTGACAACCTTCTCGTCTTTTTTTTTTCTTCCTTGTTGCTGGTCGAGACCGTCTAGCTAACTGCGTTAGTCGTTGCAAAACAATGAAAACAATAAAACACCACCAACGGGGAGTAAAGAGAACTCAACACGCACTCAACGGCGCGCCGCTTGCTTTCCTTTAGGGATTGTTGAGCTGAAACAAAAGAAGTACCAACCGTCTGGAAACTTGACTGGACAGGTTTAGCGTAGGGCCTTGGTTTCTCAACTTAATGCGTTTTTGCAGTCGTTACAGTGTGGCCAAGTAGCGCTTTTTTTTTTCTACCCTATCTTTCAGAGCTCCTCCTTGTATCAGCACTCAGGTAGCGTGCTTTACAGATCACTTAGAAGCCCTATTGTTACTGCGTTGCCGCTTTCATTCGGAGCAAGCTTCTCTCCCTCGCTCAACCTTCTTTCTAGCTTTCCTTCTTTTCTGCCCTTCGTACCAGTGCACCTCTACACTTACTCGAAAACTCCACTTTTCCCGCTTCAGTTCAGAAGGCGAATGCAAGCACAAGCTAAGCACTTTTCTTTCTTCCACGCGCAACTCTTTAAGCATCAGGTGACCTGATCAAATACGCAGATCCACAAGCAACAACGAAGAGAAGAAGAGAGCTTATAGCAGTCATCAGCGACCAAAAAAGAAAAAAGGAAGTTAGCATCACTAGCAGATACAGTTTTTATAGAGGCTATTTCCTGGCATTTACACTTCGCCTTGTGAAGTTGTCATTTTGCAATTGCAGATTGTTCCAACGCACTTTCTAGAAAAAAAGAAAGATATTCAGAAGCGGCGTTCTAGTCTTTCTTTTTCAGAGCGCTGACAACACCACACAGATAGCCCAGTTTTTGTTCAACGCCTCACCGACAGCTTCTTTGCAGAGTTTCTTCTCGACCAACTGCGCGGTTGCATTTTGAAACTGCTCTGCTTCCCTCCCTTTTCCTTCTGCCTGTTGCATACGCTACACACCCTGGAACACGAGGCTGCATACTAAAGCAATCTCTTTTGCAGCTTCTTCTGTTTCCTGACTTTAGCCAGCAGCAACCGTGTCGAAGCACGGCAACGCGCGATGGCGTTTACGCCCCCAAGAGAAGGCCGCTCTGGCGCAGCTGCGCCAGATGCTCAACCACGTGCCTGCGTGCTGGACGCGGCGGCGTGTGCGGTGCTGCGGGAGTGCCGGTATCAGACCCTCACCGTCGGAAGCATTCTCTGCCGTCAGCTGGACGAGGGAATGTGCATCCTCGAGGCTGCGGAGGCGGAGGAAAAGGCCACGCAACGACGTGGCAGCGTCAACAGTGCCAGCTGCACCCTGGGCAACGTGCGCGGCGACGATCGCAGTGACACTCAGGTGTGCGGCACGGCCGACAGCACAGATCCCGATAGGGAGCCGTCGCTGTTCATTCCGACGGTGGAGACCGAAACGGACAGCGCCGCGTCGCAGATGGACGCGAGCGCGCTCTCCAATCGCAACACACACGAGTACTCGCTGGGGCACATGATGAGCCGTTGGAGCAAGGGACACATGGGCATCCACACATTCACCTCCCTGGGAAATTCGGGTCAGGAGGAAAAAGCCGAGAACCTCTTTCCCTATCCAAATGGCCGATGGGAGTGCGGTACGTTTGCGGGCAAGCGTGTCTTTCTGGAAACCACCAATGCCGTCCTCGGGCGTGGCTCACTGGCTGTTGTGCTGGAGGGCCGCATCGTCATCGAGGAAACCGCAGATGACGTGGAAGGGCGTCGCACTTCGGTGCCGGTCGCGATTAAGGGGATAAGCTACGATGCGCGCCAGAAGGCTGTGCGCAACATGCTCGAGGCTGCCCTGCGTTTTCGGCTGGAAGTGAGCCACCCCGGCATTGTGTATATCTTTCACACGGGTTGCTACTACCCGCCCTTCTCGCGTCTTTCCACAACAGCCCCGGTGCTGCTGCACTCGCACCTGACGATGGCGTGCAGCACCATTGGGAGCATTGCTGATGTGCTGAAGCGCAGCGGCCCTTTTCACGAGACGGAAATTCAGCGGTGCGTGGCGGAGGTGCTTGTCACCCTGCAGTTCATGCATGAGGAGCACCGAACAGTCCACAACGACATCAAGTCGCACAACATTCTGATCTTCACGGACCCAGTGGCGTGCTTTTCCGATTTCAGGTACCAGCTCACCGACTTTACCGGTTTGGCGCGCGCGCAGACCCCGGCGGCGGTGATGCACGACCTTCGTAGCCACCACCGCCGCGACGACCTCAGCCTCGCCACAGTGGGTGGGACGGCGGTGTACATGTCGCCTGAGAGCTGTCTCGGACTCGGCATGCTGACCAGCAACGACATTTGGTCTCTTGGCATCACGGTTTATCACATGGCGACGAATACCTTGCCGTGGAAACCGCTAGAGCGCCAGTTCCCTAGCATGATCCTCAACGGCTACCGCTGCAAGTTCTCGCTAGACACCATCTTCGGTGCCCACGGTGAAGGGCCGCACGGCGCGGTCTTTGATCAGGCCTCGACGGTGGACAGAGGTGGGCAGGATGCGTCCCCGCATCTCGGGTCCAGCGGCAGTGCTAGCGTGTCGAGCAGCAGTGCGGGAAATGCAATTTTGCACGAAAAGTACGGCGACTTCGGTCCCATTTTAGAGGAATTTGATCAAGGCACGCTCTCCAGTGATTTGGAAGATTTTGTTCGGCAGTGTTTGGTGGAAAACCCAATCGACCGTCCGACAGCGAGTCAGCTGCGTGAGCACCCGTTTGTGAAGGGTGTTGGTGTGGGGAGCGACAGGGGAGGGCAAAGCCTTTAGCAGCAAGACATTTTTTTCTCCGTTCTGCTTCTCTCCGTTTATTTAGGAAGTAGAGACTGAGCAGTACTTCTCGCCAATAATAATAAGTAAAAGATAGAATCGGCTTCAACAACACTTTCTTTACAAACAGCTTTTGTAACTTTTTTTTTTTTGCTTCTCTCTCTTTTTATTTCTTAAACGAAAGCGGAGGCCGTGCTTGCTCTGCGTTTCGCTTCTCTCTATAGTGAAGTCTAATACGCCGCGACTTCATTTGTTTTAATTTACGGCAGCATGGGTTAAACCCTAAGCTCATTGTTTATTATTATTTTATGTTGACGTTGTGAATGTCCTGATTTCTGCAAAACCCGCCTTTTATAGTTTTCACAAACTGATACTTTTTTTTCCACTACGCAGCCGATGTTTCATTGCTTCTTCGTCCGCAGTAAAAGATTGGTGCGGAACTTCGCCACACACAACCGTTTTTCTGCCTTTGTTTTGTTACGACTCTACATGTGGGAGTATGCGAGAAAAAAGGCCCACCTTCGTGTGCGTATGTGCACCCAGAGCAGACAAACGCGCTTTGCTATCATCACTGTGAATGCAACTTTGTTGTGTCTGGAAGTGCCGCAACCTCTTTTTTTCCTCGTTTTTTTTTTTCGCTTTCAGCAGCACAAACAAAAAGCATTGTTGTGCTTGCCTGTAGTGAAAGAGCGGGTGCAAACAGAGACAGAGAGAAAGCGAGCAACAAAGCATAAATTAGTCGCGGGGATGGTGTGTAAGCGAAGAGTATTTGACATTTTTTTTTTTCGATCTTTAAGGGAGAAAAAGAAAACGATAAGCCAAAAAGAAGACAGCTAGTGCTTGTCAATCATCGTAAGAGAGCCAGCAGTCATTGCCATCCATAGACAAGACGGAGCAAGTCAAGGAAGAAATTAGAAAAGCGAAAACAACGATAACGACAACTTCTCGTCACCCATTTGTATACACATCTGCATTTTCCTTAACTCATTTTTGTGAGATGTTGATGGTGATGTTTGTGTTGAGCTCTTATGNATCTACTTGCTATCTTTTTTTTTCTCTCTCCTCTTTTTTCTTTAGCAGAACGGTGTTGCGAGACACTCTTTGTATTTCTGTGAAGATGGTGTGCTAAGCTGGAGACAGAAGCACTGTAGGATGTGTTTTTTGTCAGGAGCTTTGAGATAATTCTCTTCCCTTTTTCTTTTGTGTTACTAGCAGCATTGAAAGTTCTTTTTTAATACTGAAGGTTTTTTTTTCTTTTTTTGCTGCTGGTGGAAAGAAAAGTAGTGCAAGTATAAAGCTGTTTCGCGAACTCCGTATTTATTTTTTTCCTCTCCTCATTTTGTATCAAATCGATCATCTACTCCACTTCTCCCACTTCTTACTTAATTGTGTGCCTTTTTTTTTGCTGGACGTTTTTTCTTGCTTCAATTTTCTTCAGACTTGTTTGCATTTTAAAAATTAGTTTTTGTAAGCATAGTTTTTTTTTTCTGGTATTTTTTCTCTTTTTTCTTTGCGTCACCTTTTTTTTCCTTCTTTACACCTAAGAATAAACATTTGATAAGGACACTGCTAAGCTTAACGCAATCCTTTCCTTCTTTTTCTCCGTAAGCTGTTGTTTTGCCAGATGACAAGAAGAATTCTGCAAAGCGCTGCTTCAGTTTTTTTTTTTTGTGGCAAAATGAATTACCTCAAAAAACACTTTGTGTTGTGGCAGCAGTCGCGAAAGCGTCTCGTCCTCAAAGTAAAGATGCTTTGTTCTTTCCATTGCTTTCATGTCTTTGACATGTTGCTCTTGTTCTTTTCCATACGGAGAGAAATGCTTTTACCTAAATATGTGGATCTCATTTTTTTTTTTTTGCCCGCGTTAAAGGAAAAAAACTTTGGTTTATTAAAGCACGTGATTTCTCTTTCCTATTTGCACAGACGTGCAGCGGAACGAGAGCAACAACAAAGACAAAGGAAGACCAACAAAAACAAATTCATCTGGAAGCGTGTATCGGTGTTTTATGATCCAGTTGTTACCAATACTAGTGCTTTTTCACAAAAGGGCTTCATACGAGCCACCTAGCCGCGGTTTTTTTTGTTCCCAAATCCATCTGTTCTGCAGAACCGTTTTTTCTTTTTTGTTAACTCCAAAAGCTTTTTACAGTTTACTGAGAGGAGAGCAGACGCACGACAGGCTATAAAAAAACGTGGCGAGGAGCACTCTCTGCCTTTTCCCTTTTCCCCCTTTTAGTTCCATTGTGATGAACAATTGAACACACAAAAATCTTTCTTAAACATAACTGATTTTGTTTTGCAGCTCACGACACAACGTCAACTTTTAAACGCTTTAAAGTCATTCACTTCTTTCAGCTTTTCTAGGCACCCAAGGAAAGTTGAAAATCGAATAAAAATAAAAACAACGATAATAATAATAATAAGCGATCTTTCTCTGCTGTCAAATGTGTCTGCTGCTTTCTGTCTTCGCTCTACCAGCCTTCGTTCAACCGTTTTTATTTATTCATTGCTCTTGTTATCCACACGTGAGTAAGATTTTTGTAGCGAGCACCTTGCAACTATCCAAATCGAAGCAACATACGTACGCCTTTTGCATGAGTTCGGTTGTCAGAAGACTGGACAGAAGAGCTGTCTTGATAAAGGAGTTGCAATCCACTAAATCATAATAGCTATTTTTCGTCACACTACTGAAAAAAAAAAAAAAACAACGATCAAAAATCTAAATGACAATGAGCAATCCTCGCGTTTGCAGAAGGACTTTCAGGTTCAAAGGAATATATGCTGGGTTTGAAAAAAAAAAGTGTTGTTTGTCAACTCCGTACTTTCCACCTCGATGAGTTCGAAAGCGATGGAAGGAAGCCTTCCATGCACATCTCTGCTCTTCCGTCGCGCAGCATCAACAGAGCGTTACACAAATCATACTTTAAGCTTTCCGCCTTACAGCTCCTGCGTGTTTGTGTGTGAGAAGTGAGTGTGCGTTTGGTTGCTGAGAGAGGAACAACAAAAAAGCTTTTTTTTTTTTGCAATGTCCACCTCCATGAATCTCCTGCACATCATCTTTTCCTTTGTACTCCTTCGTCACTCTTTTTTTGATACTCAAAATCATACCGTCATTTTTATCTTTTATGCTGGAACAGGAATACTTTTTTCCTTTGTTCGTGACTTTGCTTTCCTGCCTTGTCAGCTTTTTGCAGCGCTGCGAACACTTCCAGAAACTTTGCAGCCTGTATTTTAAACCCGTCTACGAGGTGCCGTCAACGCTGAAGTGCGTCTGGCATAAATTGTGCCGACTTCGCAAATTAAGAAAAAAAGAGAGTTAGTAGTTTAGAGGAGAGCACCACGCGGCTGCTCACGCACTCGACGCTATTACCTCGAATTTGTCTGGAGCAAAAGGTCTCAACGCGAAGTTTTTTTTTTTTTTGGGTTGCAAGCGAAAAGGGGAGTTGTTCTGTTTTTTCTCCCCTCTTTCTTCTTACCCTCCAACTGAAACTTGCTTCGCGTCCAACACACACAACGTTTCTTTTTCCCTTTTCTTCAGCTTTTTTTTTTTCTTAAGCTGGTTGTCGATGGCGGACAGCGCGTCCCCCACGGTTGTGCGACAGTACTTCGAGCACCCTCCGCGGAGTCACCTATACCAAGGCTCGCCCACAGGACCGTCGCCGGATTTGGCGGGTTCGCCGGTGGACGCGGCGCCCAACTCGTGTGTTGCTGATGGGACTGGTCACTACCGTGGAAGCGCGGCGGCGCGGGCAGCGGCGGAGGAGAGCGGTGCAGCCGAAGTGCCGGAGGTGTTTGCGCCTGACGCGGCTCCACACCACAAGCGAACGCTCTCCACGTTGCTGCTGACGGGGCTCATGTACACCTTCACGATCAGCGGTGCCTACGGCATTGAGGAATCCGTGATGGGGGGCGGCGTGATGTTGACCATCCTCTCTATTCTGGTCATTCCCGTTGTCATGGGCGGGCCCACCGCGCTGGTGGTGGCGGAGTTGGCGGCGGCGGTGCCGTCAAACGCTGGGTTTCTGATGTGGATTAAGCTGTCCTTCCACCGAGCCGTGTACCTGGCGATGGCGATCCTGTCCGTCATCTACATCGCCACGGACAACGCCCTCTACCCTACCATGTTCTCCGAGTACGTGTGCACCACGATGGAGTGCAGCACGGCGGGCGCCGTGGCGCTGCGGCTTGGCATGCTGGCACTGACGTTTCTTCTCAACGTCTTGGGTGTGGAGACGGTGGGGATAGCGAGCGTGGCGCTGACGGTGCTGACGGTGCTGCCCTTTGTGCTCATCTTTTTGCAGCAGCAGCTGAGCTCCGACTTTTACGTGAATTGGCCGGCGGTGGCCTACGTGCCGACCGAGTCCCTCAACTGGGCCACCTTCATCGCCACGGCCTCGTGGTGTCTGTCCGGCCTGGAGCAGGCGGGTACCGTGGTCGAGGACATCAAAGACCCGCAGCGCACCATCGTCGGCTCCCTCATCCCGCTGATGGGGCTCGCCTTCATTACGTACATCCCGCCGATCATCACCGGCGCCAGTGTCTCGCACGACGCGATCGACTTGTCGGAGTGGACAACGGGGTACTGGGCGGAGGTGGCGTACAAAGTGGGCGGAAAACCGCTGCAGGTCATCACGGTAGCGGGCAGCATCCTCTCCGCCTTCGGGCTCACCCTCTCCGCGCTGTGCACGACGACGCGCATTCTGTCTGGCATGGCGCTCACGGAGGCGTTCCCAGGCAAGGTCGGCGAGTGGCTGTCGTTCCGCAGTGTGCGCTACGGCACCTACCCATGGACGCTCACGCTCAACACGGTGCTCACCGCCCTCTTTTCCACCGCTCTCGGGTTCGGCGCGTTGGTGCGAATTGACCAGTGTCTCTACGGCATTCGCGTCATCATGATCTTTGCCTCCTTCTACCGCATCCGCCACTTGTACCCGCACCTGGAGCGGCCCTTCCGCGTTCCCTTGGAGGGCTGGAAGCTGCACGTGATGATGGCCGTTGCCACCGCGTCGTTTGGCGTCTTGACCGTCGTCTCCGCGCTGGAGGTGGAGACGGCCATTCTGTGCGTCGTCGTCGTTGCCGCGTCGTGTTTAGCGGCCTACCTCTACTGCCACTATTACCGGCGTGATGACTTCTTAGGGCGGGTGGTGACCGAGTACGCAGTGGACTCCACCGAGGATGTCTCGCCACGAGCACAAAACGATGGTCGCGCATCACCACGACCACCGCCAACGTTGCAGGAGTAAAAGTCGGTTGAAGAACCGATTAGAAAGGTAGACGATCAAACAAACAAACAAACAAACAAAAAACGATGAAGACGATAGAAACCAAATCACGTGAAGACGTGACTAAGGAAAACGAAAACAGAGAATGATCACCTTGGATTGAAACAAATTAATTGTTTTTGCTGGGGGGTGGGAGAAGTGAGCGACTGAAAAAAAAGGTTTCACTTCTGCGCCTGCACAGTGTTTTTCTTTTTTTAATTGTTGCTTTTCCAATGGAGGGGATGCACAATTCCACATATTCGCGCATTCTTCTTTTTGCGTTTCTTTTGTGTACGTTTGCTGGATGCGCATCGCATTCCGGTGCTTGATTTATTAAATCTTAATACAGCGCCTTGGTGGCGTTTAAGCACATCTTGCCTTTTTCTCCCTTTGCCTGCTAGCGAGCTGTAAGAGTGTTTCTCTCGAACAAGAATACCTGTTCGTTCTTTTCTGGTTGGTATATTCTCAGTTTTTGTTCTTACTTCTATGATTTTGTTTTTGTTTTAATTAACGTTTACAGCTTCTTTTCAGCAGTGTGGATTTTCCTGCTATTTCTATTACTACTACTTCTACAAGTCTTTTTTTTTGCTTCTTATTAATGTTTTATTTACTGATGGGTTCGTTGATTTTAGCTGTAAAGCTTGCGTCCTATTCTTATTTCCGGCTCTACCTCTTTCTGTTGCTAAGAAAGCAATGCGAAAAAAGAAAAAGAAGAAGAAACGAATAAAAAACAGATTATAGAAACCTCCGGTTGTGACGTTCGACGTGAAGAAGCTGTTGAGGTTTCAACTTGTGAGACCTCTTATCTTTCTGTGTGATTGCGTTTTTGTCTGAAAGATCTCAATCGATTATTTTTTTTTAAATTCTTCATCTCTTTGCTACACGCATATCTCAATTGATGACCCCTGTGACCCACCTTTTTTTTGTTTTCTGGACGTTTCTTCTTCTTGTATTCAAACAAGAAGTGGCGATAGCGCACAACTACGCATTACCAATAGAGTTAGCAAGTAATAAATTATGTCTGACGAGGTCGGCGAGACTTCGGCAGCGGCGTGCTGGGGGGCAAAGGAGGTGCTTTGTTACCAGTGTGCGCTGCGCATGTCCATGCTGTTCAATTTTGCACCCCCCCGCACACTCAGTCAAGTCCAGCAGCTTCCTTCTACATCTTCCACCGTCCCCGAAGACAGTGCGACCGTGCCTGTTCTCGACGACGCGCACCACCCGTTGTTCACCATTGTGCACGAGACGGCGGAGAGCGCGCAGCGGTACTTCCATGGTGCCCTCAGCGCAGAAGCTGCAGATAGCGCGGAGGGCTCCTCTGAGGCACCCGTCGCAGCGACCACGACGGTGGGCGGGTCGACTTCGTACGGCATGTTGGCGGGTGACGCCGCGCCGAAGTACGCCGTCACGTGGCTGTGCGTGGCCTGCATGGGCCTGTACCAGTTCATGGACCTCGTCCACGCCCCGCTGGCTGCAGCGGAGGTGCGGGCAAGCCCATACTTCGACTCCGCGGCAATCACCATCAACGTGAACGTCAACCGCAGTTTCACCTTCAGCTGGTTGGCGGTGGCGACGCGCTACTTCGACGTCAACGCGACCGGGCTGGCGCGGCCGCCAGCGACGTCCATCGTGAAGGAGGAACTGAGCAACTTCAAGGACTTCTACATGAGCGACCTGCGGGCCCGCATTCTGCCCTACCTGCTCCACAGCCACGCCGCGGTAGTCGCGTCGGCTGCGGCACCGTCCACGATCGCGCGCAGCACGCCGCTGCCGGGCATCGCCGTCTACACCGCCGCGGTGCAGGAGGCGCTGACAAAGCTCGCTGCGGCGGACACCCATGACGTCGCAGACACCGCGGAGGCCCAGGCAAAGAAGAAGCCTCGAGTGGAGGCGGATGGCGTCGACAGCGCGGCCGCGTCGCACGACCCTGTCCCGCAGCCCCGCCTGTGTGCCCTGCAGGCCTTCACGTACAGTGGGACAGGTGAGAGCCTCGTCGGGGAGGTGTTCTGCCGCCACCACGCCACGGAGGGCCTCATCACGGAAGGCTACCTCCCGGCGGTTTACTGCGGCAATCGCTCGACCGAGGTGCTGCCGTACTCGGTCGTGTACGACTACGCCATCCCGTACCTGGAGAAGGTGGGGTGGCTGCTCACTACCAAGGCACCAACACCATCACCGCCGCCACCACCTCCCTCGCAGGACCGCCGCACCGCACCGCGCACGGCCGCCACCGTCGCCTGTCAGCTGCAGCACACGAACGTCTACCTCATGGGCAACTACTGCAAGATGATGCGGAACATGTCACAGTCGCCGTGGTTTCTCAACGGGCAGCGCATCGGGTCCTACTCGCTGCAGGAGGTCATCGCGAACCCGCTGCTGCCCTTCTTCTACCCCGACCTCCCGCCGGCACCGTCGGAGGCGCAGTCCGAGGGCGGAGGCGTCAGCGCCGTCGACGCCGCCAGCGCGGAAGAGAGCGGCGCCGTCGTCGCAGCCTCCCGACTCGAGCGCGGCGCACACGCGTCCCGGTGGCAGGCGGTCGCGCCCTCCATCGCGTCCTCCACGCTGGTCTTTGGCTACAACCGCTACAAGTTCCACAGCGCCGGCCGCGAGGACGTGGATGTGCGCATGCTCGGCGAGGGGCGGCCGTTCGTGCTGGAGCTGGTCTCGCCCATCCGCGAGCGCTTCACCGACGACGACCTGCGTCGGCTGGAGAGGGCGGTCAACGCGAGCTACATCGGCAGCGTGGAGGTGTCGCGGCTGCGTCGCACCGATGCCGACATCACCGTGCGCCTGGCGCGGCACTCGGAGAGCAAGGTGAAGCGGTACCGGTGCGTGATTTGGTCAAGCCGGGCCATCGAGGACGTCGCGACAGACGCGCACGTGCGGGCGGTGCACGACACGCGGGACCTCACCATCGCCCAGAAGACGCCGCTGCGTGTGCTGCACCGCCGCTCCCTCCACGCCCGCCCGCGCCTCATCCACTCTATGAAGCTGACCCCGCTGAACGCGCACTGGTTTCTGCTGGACCTCGAGACGCAGGCCGGCACCTACGTGAAGGAGTTTGTGCATGGCGATATGGGCCGCACCACGCCGCATCTGGGTATGCTGCTGAACGCACGCACCGACATCATTCAACTCGACGTGGTGGGGATGGCGATGCATGACTTGGATGTCAACTGACCAGAGCCGCTTTTTCCATTTACAAAGAGCAGTCCGTTCAGAGACACGAAGGCGATTGATGGGTTCCGCCGAGAAAAACGTGGCACGCAACGAATACCTCGGGTAAAAAGTTCAAAGAGATGCCACGATTGTGGACATGCAATTTGGAAGAGCTGTAGATGCGGTGGTCGTTTCCCTGGAAGGTTTTCCAACATGCCTGCCCAGCCTCTCCACGCATTTAATGACTTGCGTTGAAAATCTTTGAAGGCGTTGCCTTTTCAGCTACCATTGCACGATATGACGCGAGATGAGCTCGCTCAAATAATTGACGTTTAATCGGGATGTAGATTAACATTCCGACCCATTTAAAGGTTGCAATTTTACTAAAGCGTAAAAAAAAATATTGAGGACTTCCGAAAGCGGTTTGCTAAGAAGAGCTCCGAGGAAACGTAGGACATTGTAGAGAATTCATGTCCGTCAACGCACGTGCTGAGTGTGGCGCACTCAGAGAGTACAGCTCCTTTTATTGCTTCCGCAGTCAAAACACATTAAAGAACTGTTTGAATGAAACCTTTTTTTTGGTTCTTTTTAACGTCGAAGCCTGCTCTTTTGCTAAAATGTAATGCGTTTTTTTTGTATCGCTAGGTTATCCCTCGCTCTCGTCAATCTACAACTTTTTTTTTTCACTTTGGCCACATAAAAGGGTTTTGCGGAACGCTCATTGAAACGGTGATTGCCCGATACAATCGCATCTAAACAAGGGAAATATAATAAGAGAAGAAGAACCGCTACAAAAATTATACATGTCGAGCACACTAAGTGTGCCAGCGTTTGTGCCAGGAACACAGCGGAAAGCAGAGTCAAAGGGAAAGACAAACGGCACCATAGAATGAACGTAGACTTGCGGAAAAGAGGCAGCGAGCACCACAAGAGCTGCGCCGTGGCTTCCGCACCAGCTGCAGCGTTGTCTCTGCGCTCTCGGCTGAAGGAGCTGCGGCGCTCCTTCACGCGTCCGCGCTCGCGAAAGGAGAGCGTTCGTCTTCTATGCCTCGTTGTTGGCATCGCAAGTCTTTTGTTTCTTCTCCTGGTTCTCGTGGCGCTGGTCTCGTTGCACCCCAGTGTTGGCTGGGGAGGGCGTGAGCTAGTGGAGAAGTGGTTGCAGCTGCAGCTACAGCCTGTCTGCGCCGCCGACACCCTTCTCCACGTCCCCGCCCTACGACACACCGCACTTGGTGGTCACACGGAGGGCAACGGCGGCCACGACGGCCGTGGTGCGCCGTACGCCTTTGCTGTCGCCAACCGCAGTGGCGTGCCGGGTGCCCCCACGACGGTGCAGGGGTTGAGCGACTTCTGCGCGGCACGCGTGGCAGAGGTACCGCCGTGGGCAGCGGGTAGCTGGCGGCAGTGGCGGAAACCTTCGTTGGCGGCGGCCACGCTGACGAACTTCTCCGCCCTCTTCAATCTCACCATCAACGGACACTTTCTCCGCGGCGCCACCTACACCGCCGTGGGGGATTCTTTCTGCTTCGCTGACGGGGCCCTGTACATGACAAAGGAGCGCATCGCCGCCGGCGGCGTGGACGTTTTCGCTGCGGAAGGGATGTCGGTGCTGCCGCTGACGGACGCGGTGCTGCAGCGGGCTGCTGCGGTGGAGGCTGCCTCGGCGGGTGTGCACGTCGTCCCTTCCATGGGCCTCATGGTCGCAGGCTACTGGATCTCGACCCACTTTTTTCATCTCGTCACCGACGCCCTCGAGGGGCTGTACTCTGCGTTCCACAACATGGAACAAGGTGTACTGCAGCGTATTCCGACGCAGACGGTTCTCGTACACCGCAGCCGCACGAGCTGGCTTGACCGCCGTGGCGACCAGCCGCGAAAGATGGAGTTTAGTGCGGCGCTGACGAACAGCTTCTCCTCTCCGGCGCCGGAGTGGCGCTCACCCTACAGCACCTCCTTCATCTTCCGCCCAAGCTCTAAGGAGTGCGCGGGTCAGAGTCGGAGAGGGCAGGAGCGGCGAGCACCCGGGACCACGTTTCCCTCCACCGCCGTCGCGTCTGCCGTTTGCTTCTGCGACGGGCTGTTGGTGACGCGGCAGAACCCCGCCTACATGGACTTCCACGTTTTCTACGGAATGCAAGACTACGCGGCGCGGCAGTTCGACGCCCTGCCCTACGTGGCAGACCGAAGCGTCTCGCAAATGGAAGCGCTGCGGCTGGCGCACACCCCTCCCGAGGCGGCGCGCTTCTGGCAGGCTCCCTCTCCGCCTGCGCCGACGTTCCTCGACACCCCGCCGGGCGGGCAGGCGGAGAGGGAGCGGGGAGCTGTGAAATTAGACGCGTCCACCCCTGTCCCTGCGCCGTCGTACGCGCCTCGGGTGCTCTTTGTGCACCGCACAACGCGGCTCATCGCGAATGCGACGCGCTACGCGGCGTGGATGCGCGAGGCTGGGTTTCGCGTGGAGGAGGTGTACCTGGAGAAGCTCAGCGCTGCGCAGCAGTACTACCTGGGCCGTTACGCCGATGTCGTGGTGGCCATGCACGGCCTGGGGATCGGCCACGCCATGTGGATGGAGCGGGAGCCGTACGCCTGCCGCACCGTCATCGAGTTCCGTCCGTGGGTGATTCAGTCAATGCCGCTGCAGCCGCTGCGCGTGCTCGGGCAGTCGATGAAATTCAATTTTCTCCCGCTCTTCCCGATTGATGTGCAGTTCGGCCCCTCAGTGACCGACCCGGAGAAGGAGCGCGAACTCTTGCTGTCCTTTGAGCGTGTCAACAGTGCCTTCAGCTTTCCTAGCTTCACGGATCAGACGGCGGTGTTCGACGATGACGAGGTGCGCCGCACCATTCTCCACGTGCGCGACCACCTAAAACGCTGCTTGCCGCGGTAGTGAAGGAGCGGAAGGATGTGGACGTGTGGGTGAGTGCGAGGGACGGCCGAGCCTTAATGTCCTGCTTCGGCGTCCCTACGCGCATACTCGCCCACGGCGCCTAAATGAAACACATCCTCGAGGAAAGGAAACAAATAATAAAAAAAAAGAGATCAACACAATGCGAACCACAAAGAATTACATCACCACTGCTCGTTAGAAAATCACAAGACACAAAAATAAACAAGAAAAGACTGAATGCTATAAGACAATAGAATGAAGTGCTTTATTATCCGGCTTCCATTAGGTGTAGTTGGCTCCTAAAAAAAAAAAATGAAGATATGCTGCTGCGCATTGCGCGTCCTTTATTAAGAAAAATGAACCTCTTGTTTAATGCGACTCACATGCAGCCGCATCGGCGTCGTCGTTCACTGTGCGAGTGGTGCGATGAAACCTATGTTTCTTTGTTGCTCTCCTGCGTTCCTGGTTGGGGTTTTCCTCTACGATTCCTCTTCTTTTTCTCACATTTTGTCCCTTCCGTCATACATTGCAACGCGCTGTCCTCCGCGCTTGTTTGTTTACCACAACACTATAAGGAAACACTGTTCTATTTGTTTCTCTCCCCCCTTTTCCCTTCCCTTACGCGCCAGTGCGATTACGACTGTATAGGCTCGCGCTTTATTATTATTATTATTATTATTATATTTAAATTCCCGTCCTCTGCACTTCCCTCTAACAAGTGAAAGGAGTAAGGCGGTGCTTCGTCACATTATTGAGTAAGCACACTTTATAGGTAGGATTATTACTCACTGTCCTTTTAAAGTACTTTTTACTTTTCTTTCTCTCACCTCCTTGTCCTGAGCACGGCGAAAAAGATAAAAAAAACAGTAGAGATTGCTAAGTGGTACATTGCTCGTCGAGGAAGATGAGCGGCACGTCGAAGCTACCCCGGCTCGCCATGATTGGCACCAGCCTCATGGTGGGTCTGACGATGGTGATGGGCATCAACGCAATCAACAGCGCCCCTAGCTTCATGCTGGACTACTACAAGTACCTCGCGGGCAGCGCGGACGCGCAGCCCCGCTCGCCAGTCTTCTGGAAGCAAATCCTGAACTTCTACACGGTCGTCACGATGGTGGCGCAGGCCGTGCACGAGCCAACGAACCTGACCTCCTTCATGTGCCGCTTCTCGCTGCTGTTCCGGCTGGAGCTGAGCTGCCTCGTCATGATCATCGAGCTGCTTGTCATCCTCATCATGCCGCAGACCCACGTCTCCGAGTACAGTGCGATTGCTGCGATGATGATCGTCGCCTACCTGGGCGGTGCCGCGCGCGCCTACTTCGAGAACACCGGCTACGCCATGTTTGGTCCGTGCCCGCCCATCATGCTGTCCGGCATGCTCGTCGGCTCCGCCCTCTCCGGTGCGCTGCTCTCCGTGGTGCAAATCATCCTGCTGGCCAGCATGCCGGACACCTACGGCGCCGTGCTCACGCAGTCCCTCATCTACTTCTGCATGGCCATCGGCATCATCTTCGCCTCGGGCCTGCTGCTCTCCACGCTGCTCTACAACCCGTTCGCGCGGCGCTACATTGCCGAGTTCCGCTCGCACCGCAGCCCGTGGGCGAACATCTACCGCCCCCGCAAGCACCAGGCCAAGACGCCCTCGCAGGCCGACTCCGCCCAGCCCAAGGCAGACAAAAACGTCACGGGCACCGTCGAGGGCGGCGCGCAGCGCTACCTCGAGCACTCCCCGGCCTCCTCCTCCGGCTCCGACGACGAGGCGGACCGCGAGATGCGGGAGGAGGACGGCGAGCTGGTCGACCACGACCTGCAGCACGGCCGCGAGGACTACCTCTTCGACGACCGCCAGTGCGCCGCGAACCGCGAAGAGCGCGAGGCCGCAGCAGCAGCAGCGGCGGCGGCGCGGGAGCCGAAAGGGGCGCGTGTGGAGATGGGCGTCGCCGCCGTCTCGGCAGCCAGCTTGGACGAAACGAACGACTCCCCCTCGCACGCCACCGGCGAGGTGGCCCGCGTGGCGGCGGCGGCGGACGACGAGGGCCTGACGACGGCGGAGCTGCTGCAGGAGGTGAGGCTGTGGCCCGTCATCAAGAAGATCTGGCCCATGATGCTCACCTGCTTCCTGACCTTCGGCATCACCTACCTCATCTACCCCGGCATCATGCTCGCCGTGGACAGCTCGAACGCGTGGTACACGACCCTCATCATGACCGTGTACAACTTCGCTGATCTGATCGGGCGTATCGGCTCCATGTGGAAGCGCCTGTGGCCGCCGCGCAAGGCCATCTTGATTGTCTCGATTGTCCGCATCGTCTTCATCCCGCTGATGATTCTGTGCGCGCTGCACAAGATCCCGACGCAGGTTCCGTCGTACATATTCACGGCGCTGATGGGGCTGTCGAACGGCTTTATTGGCACGCTGTCGATGGTGTACAGCCCCGAGACGCCGAGTCTGACCACCGATGGCGAGCGCGCCATGGCTGGCCAAGTCACGGGCGCCTGCCTCCTCATCGGCTGCGCTGTTGGCTCGCTGCTGCAGCTGGCGCTGGTGCTGCCCTTCAACTAAGCAGTGCCCTCTAAAGAAAAAAAAAGGCGAATAAAAAAAATCGTTTGTATTTATTTTGCTTAGCGACTGTTGTGGTGACCTTTCGTCATACGGCTGCGCGGTCGCGCCTATTCAACTTAACAGAGCACAGCGCTATTTCTCTAATTATTTTGTATGTAAGCGATGGGGTGGTGAACGCACCTCGTATCTTTTTTTTTTTTCATTCTCTCTCGTGTGCTTTAGCAAAGACGCACCTTTCAGAAGCACACGGAACATCGGAGCCTGTTGTGCACTTTACCGTTCTTGACCGTTCCAACAGAGAGAGAGGAAAAGTAAAGGCGTTGTTTGTTTTATAGCTTTTTCGTAGCCATGAGGGCGCCTATCTTTCCACATTAGTTTTTCCTCAGTTTTGTTTCCGTTACCTTAGTATAATTATTGTCCGAGACCTCGTAACACGTTTTCGGTCTTGCTCGTGCTTTCTAGCGTAGCAACGACATAACATAAGCGTGCTTCCGATTCCGTTGTTTATCATTTATTTATTTATTTATTTATCTGTTTTCCAAGAGCTCCAAACAGCTCTACGTCCCAGTGGGCTGCTTGTGAAGACAAAAAGGGAGTGCCGCCATTAAGTTGCATCGACGTCAAGTGTAGTTGGTAAAGCAACCACAGAACGCTAGCCAGCTTCAATTGATAGCAACACATGCTGTAAGCAGCGCGGCCCTCCTTTTTTTTTTTGTTGGTATTGTTGTTGTTGTTGTTGTTGCCTTCCATTATTTACAGAGACTTTGATTTGCAGTAGCAAGAGAAAAGCGCAGTTTTTTTTCTCATTTCTCACACACACCAAAAAAAAAAAACAGCTTTCTACTTTTTGCTGAGCGTTTGCGTCTGCAGAAGGGAGAGCTAATTAGGTTCTCTTTAGGCGGATGGAATAGCTATCGATGTTGATTATTATTATTGTTTAACTCCTTTTGTGCACCGTTGATACTTTTGCAAAGGACGTTTTTTCTCTTTCTGGCTTATATCGATCCAAATTGGAAACTCTCGCAGCTTTTCGTACTGCCGTACTTGTGCAACGCGGTAGTCAGTGAAGGTGTCAAGGATCAGTTATATGATTTTCGATTATCTGAGCCTGAAGAAAAAGAGACGGAAGCAGCAGCTCCTTGCTGAGTTTTTCTTTTCTGTGCTCTTTACTAACGCACTGTTTTCCTGTTGGCGCGGCGCAGCCTCAACGTTATTGGTAGCTTCTACCCTTTTGCTTTTTTTGCTTTCATTCTTGGTAATCAGCTTGGATGCTCTGAGGTATGTCCCGAAAATCGGCAACTTTTGAAACGCTTTGCAAGGTGCTTGTTTGCTTTTTTCTGTCTCTTCTTTTCTCTCCTTTGATCATTCCATCGACTCCCCTCTCTTTACAGAGTATCGCTCGTATCGATTGCTGCGGCGAGTGCGTCGCGTCTTTTTAATTTATCTTGATTACACTATGGAAGCGTTAAAAAAAAAAAAAAAAGAAGTGGGATAATCAATTTGAAATAGACTTCGATGCTCTATAGTCCTGTGGTGACGATTGCGACAACATAGAAGGTTGCAGATTTTGCCTCGTTTTTTTTTGCCGAACGAGCAGCTTCGCCAAGTGAGTTTTTTTTCGTGCACTCCAATTTCGAAAGCAGTGAACGGAATACGACTGGTAGAGGACACAAATTTATTACATCCACTGCGAGATGTAAAACCACACGTGTGCTTGCATAATATGTATTGCCTTCTCATCACATTCTCCGCCTCCTATTTATTTTCCTCCTCATTTTTCAACCTCAACATGATGACACCGTGTACATCAAACGCACCTGTAACCAACTCTTTTTCTCCGACGCATTTTCCTGTTGTTACACCCTCTTCCCTCTCCGTTTCCCCTTATCTTGTGTGAAAGTAAAAATTTCCCTCTTTTTCTTCCTCCTTTCACGACAATCTAATTGCACCGGACTTTTCTTCCGACCTGGCTCGTCGTAATCCTTCCCCCCTTTCCCAATTTGTTATTTAGACAAAAATGACGTTTCTTTCCTTTCACGGCTTCAGCGACTTCTTCGTCTTCGTGACGGCTATCCTGGTCGGCATCAGCATGATCATGGGACTCAACGCGGTCAACTCCGCCCCCAGCTTCATGCTGAACTACTTCCAGTACATCGACCGCAGCGAGGACGCCGTGGCCAAGCACCCGAGCTTCTGGACCAACGTGCTGACCTTCTACACCGTCGTCACGCAGGTGACGCAGACGCTGATGGAGCCGACCAACCTCACCCGCTTCTTCCAGCGCTTCTCCCTCATCTTCCGCCTGGAGGCGGCAACGGTGCTGATGGTGGTGGAGCTGCTGATGGTCGTCATCATGCCGCACACGTGCCGCTCCGAGACTGGCGCGATGGCGGGCCTCATGATCGCCGGCTTCATCGGTGGTGTGGGCCGCGCCTACTTCGAAAACACGTGCTACGCCCTGTACGGCCCCTTCCCGTCCAAGTACCTGACGGGCGTCATGATCGGCGTGCCCATGTCTGGCGTGATTGTGTCCATCCTGCAGATCATCCTGCTGGCCGCCATGAACGACTCCTACAACTCCATCCTCACCGAGTCCATCATTTACTTCGCCGTCTCCCTCGGCATCATCTTCGTCGCCGGCATCTGCGTCGTGCTGCTGCTCTTCAACTCCTTCGCGCGGCGCTACGTCGCCGAGTTCCGCTCCGAGCGCAGCGCCTTCGCGAACATCTACACCAACGTCAACGAGGACCCGACGGCGCTGGCGGCGCTGCACAACAGCCCCGACGCCGCCGCCATGTCGCCGACGACCAACGCGACGCACTCCTACCCCGACCACGTCGACAAGGCTGGGCAGTCGGGCGGCGCACTGGACGGCGCGGGGAGTCTGACAGACGAAGTCGGCAACGAGCCGGCGATGGGCGAGATTCAGATGCGCACCGAGCCGGCCAACAAGGAGAAGAACCTGGCCGGCGGCACGGACAGCGAGGAGCAGCCGGAGGTGGAGGAGCTGCAGGCGGTGCCCGGCGTCACGAGTGCGGAGATGCTGCAGGAGGTGCGGTTGTGGCCGATTGTGAAGAAGATCTGGCCGATGATGGTGTCGTGCTTCCTTACCTTCACGGTGACCTACCTCATGTACCCGGGCGTCATGCTCGCCGTCGATGAAACGGACAACTGGTACACGACCCTCGTGATGGCCGTCTACAACTTTGGCGACCTCTTCGGCCGTCTGCTCTCCATGTGGAAGCGCCTGTGGCCGCCGCGCAAGGCCATCCTGATCAGCTCCATCGTCCGCATCATCTTCATCCCGCTGCTGGTGCTGTGCGCCAAGCACAAGATCCCGTCGCAGGCGGCCCCGTACGTCTTCTCGATTCTCATGGGCGTGTCGAACGGCTTCGTTGGTACGCTGTCGATGGTGTACAGTCCCGAGACGCCCGGGCTGTCGTCGGACGCGGAGCGCGCAAGTGCTGGGCAGCTGACGGGCGTGTGCCTGCTGATGGGCTGCTCTGTCGGCTCGCTGCTGCAGCTGGCCATTGTGCTGGGCCTGTAGGCAGATGCGAAAAAAGAAATAGGTGAAGAAAAGGAAAATACTGTGTAGAGGGACATACAGAGAACGTTTGCTGAAAGGGCTCTTGTTTTTTCTTAGTGCCTTGTAAGATGACATTGTTTTTTCTTTTTGCGTGAACTTTCTCATGTTGCCTCTCTGTGCTCACTGCTGCTTCTGTTTAATTTTATTTTTCAAACAAAGGCGGTGTGCATTGAGTGAGTAATGTCTGGTTGTTAATACATAAAAAGAATGGACGATTTTTGTTTTTTATCTTCTCTTCTTCCTTCTTTTGACGCTTCCCTTTCGCGTCAGTGATTCCACTTTTGCGTTTTTTTTTGATCAAAAAGTGAATCGCTCAAAAATGGTGGTTTAGGTGAACCACGAGTGAAATAATTTTCAGTATCCTCTTCTTTTATTTTTCTTATTGCCGATCTGGGGGGACGCGCGCTGACACTCTATAGTTTACTCCGCTGCTGCTGTGGACGCCGCTTTCGCGACACTACGGCAGCCCCCCCCCCCCCCTGATTGGACCCTTATTGCTTTCCTTTGGGAAAAAAAAACCGATTGCTTTGTTTTCTTTTCAGCTTTTCTTCTTTACCATCTAAGTACGTTAGGTTTTGTTTTGATTGCTGTTTCCTCTTTGCCTCATTTTCACTTTAAACTTTTTTTTTCTCCTCTCGAAGCTAAAGCGCAGTTCAATATGTTGACACTGAATGCGTTTTAATGGTTTGTATATGTTGATCTATATTTGCTAAATTGATTTTGTCTCCTTTTTTCCCTTTCATTAATAACGACGAATGCTCTTATTCCCTTTTTTTTTTGTCATATTAACTTTTTTTTCTAGTGATCCTTGTCGACCAAGTGGTGATGACAAGAGATGTACATCACTTTACTCTTGTTGTTTCACCATCAATACTATACATATATTATTTTTGTGTGCTTTTTTTTTTCTATTTACGAGAAAAAGAAAATGAAGGTGTGCATAAGCCCACCATCATGAATGCTTGCAAACGCACAGACTGCTTACAGTTTCTCTTTTTTCGTGTTTTCCTTTTTTTTCTGTGTGTGCTTGGCAGACTTTGCTGTATTCAATCTACTATAGACGAAATCCGCAGCGTCTTTGCACAACACAAAAAGCGACCGAGTCGCGGGGAGTTAAAAAAATGAGTGAAAAAAAAAAAACTTGCGCTTGCATCCATACGCTGTCTCTTCTTCGTTATTACCGAAGAGAGAGAAATTTAAGATGCGACTCTCTGTTTACTAACGAGTGTATTCACGCACTGAGAGAAGGATTGACTTGCCGCACGTTCTTTCTTTCTGTATCTTTTTTTTTTTTCGCTACTTTCATTCTCGTCTGCGACTCTCGACAGGGCACAGTTGCTTCAAACCTATTGTTTCGTGTTGGCCTGCTTCTACGCTGAAAAAAAGATCGCTCTCTACATCACCTTTTTGTGTTTGTCTCCTTTGAAAGTGATGTTGTTGCGTTCGGCTACCCTCACATCTGCGATTTTTTAATTGTTGACCCCACCGCAGACCTTAGTGAAGGAAGCTAAATGTAATAACATCATCGTGCTTTGCGACAGAGAAACATTATTTTATTTGCAAATTGGCAGATCAGTGCCACATTGATGTGACACGGCTGTCACTCCACTTTTTTTTTTAAATACAGTGGTGTACTCAGAAAAACTTCTAATGAACACTGCTCATTTGCGAAAGTGACATGTACAGTTTATTTTTCCTTAATTAAATAAGCTCAAGGCAGCAAGCACGATGGCCAAAAAGGAAAAAAAAAACAAAAACAAATTTAAAGGTTTTGTACAGAAGTGATCATAGCGTGATGAGTCAAAAAAAAGATTTTTGGCACATTTCAGTAAAGACAAAAAAGAAAATCAGCGCATGATCCTTGCGTAGGCAGCATTCGCCGCCAAATTTTATTTTCTATTTTTGTAATTAACGCGTTAAGCTGCTCTTCTCTGCACTGCAAAAAGGCAGCACTGTAAATCTACCGTATACATTAAAAAAACTAATTTTTTTGTGTTCACACGCACTTCTGCTTTTTTGTGATCTCCAAAAAAGAGTGCTTTTTAAAATGCCGATGCTCTATGTGTCTCTTTTTTTCCGTAGCAGACTACTCCATCTGCATGCATGCTGTGTTTCTCTCTTGCATTTGCTGTGGTGATGCGGCTTAAAGCTGTCATAACACTTTTGCCGCTTACAGTGTTTGCTTAAGATGACGCACCAGAAGAGAAGTACAGCGACCATCAGCACAAAAATGCTCTTACCCCTTTTGTGATCAAAAATTTGAAACAAGCAGTATGTGTCTCAGCTAGTTGTGATTGATTGCCGTGTGCTAAGTAATGAAAAAAAAGGCATTCGTCAGGTTAATTTGGAAAAAGCGAAAAACAAATATGGGACGTCATAAGGATGCAAACATATATGTCGATTTAATGTTTTCTTCTCCTTTTGCATTGGTTTTGGTTGCATAGAGAGAGAGAGAGAGAGAAAGATGGTGACGGTGACAAAAAGCTATTGCTTTTGTTTTGTGAGGCAGGCACGATTGATAGCGAGTTGAGCATGACGAACTTGTTTGCTTGCTTTCAGGAATTGTTGAGGAAAGAGCTGCACACCACCTTTCCTGCCTGTCTTTGCCAGCGCACTACATTTCTCCACCTTCGTGACGTTGCAGCAAAGCAACGTTTTTGTCGCTGACGCGAACATTTTTCCCTTTAAAATGCAAGACAATGGCAAAAAGCGCTCTACCAAATCTTCGTTTCTCAACAATTCTCTCTCTTCTTTTATCATATTTTTCTATCTATTTTCTCGTTCTGACTCCGCGTAAAAAAACTGGATTGCTTCTTCATGTAATCAGTACGCGTATCTGTGTGCATCTCAGCGTTCAAACATAAAAGTCGCGTTTTTATACCATTAGGTCAAAAAACCGAACGCGCGCTTATAGTTATATATCACAGGTTTGACAAAACAAAATATACACACGTGCCTTTTTACATCCTTTTTGCTTTGTCTTTCAAGTTTCGAGTTTATACACTCTGCTTCTTCACATACTCCTCATTATTTTTTTTTTCTGCGCGCCAGGCAGCTTTTTTGTTTGTATTACACCTAAGGTGCTGCTTGCGTGGGATCGCAATTTCCAATAAGGCAATTCAGTGCTTTCTGTTCGCTGCTTTCTTGAGCGTTTTCTACGCTTAACCCAGCTTACCTCGATTCGCTGCACGGAAAATTTGCCGACGATCTCCGCTCGCTTTAATTGTAAGCGCCGAATACATAACTGTAATTACAAATAATCGGTTGTCGAGGCTTCACGACTCTCGCTTTGTTTGCCACATCTCAACTGTTCTGCATAGTCGAAGCCATTGATACTCTTGACACCATCACCCCTCAGCGACTAAGCGTCACCGTTTCTTCTTTTCAGAAAAAAAAAACGGAAGCTATTTTATTTTTCTTATTGCTCTGTTGACCACTTCTTTCTTTTCTTTCACAGTGGCCTTGTGGGGATTGTTGCGGTGCTTCTGCCCAACTGCCCGGTAAGGATTCGAACGTAGCGTTGGGTCTTGGCGGAGTCGCCTTTATTATTTTTGAAGCAGTGGAATACGGTGGTGCGCTTTGCGTAGTGTCACGTGAAGGTTCCATTAGCTGACGAAGAGAACGAGAAAAAAAGCAAAGGGAAGGTGATCTACAAGTGTAAGCGCTGATCTATCCAAAGCACGGCTTTTTAATAAACAAACAAACAAAACAAGCGAATCGCACGAAGGTCTATCTCACATTCTTCTCGTCATGGTGATTCGGTCGTATTTTGTTTGTACACCGCGAACAGCTCTGCGCAGTCTTCTCTCTTCACGTCTCAGCAACCTCAATCACACGTGGTCGAGGGCGGCACCGATTGCACAGTACACCACCTCGCGGGAGTTGCTGTCACACCATTCGCTATTTCTCTTTTTCCGCCTACCCATTGCTAGTATTGCGGCGAGCAGCGCACCCCCACGACACCCAGTCGCCGCTACTCCTTTCCCTTCTTCCTCTTGTTGCATCGCCGCTCAGCCTTCGTCAGCGCTCACAAGCCCCACAGTACGCTCGTCGTGTGCGAACCGCAACCAGACCTCTTTTCTCTCCGCTCTACACGCCACGGCGGCGTCATTTTCTGCCTCTTCGTTCGGAAGCGTCGCACCCACCCGCGTCTGCCTTGGCGGTGCCAGAGGGCGACGACCGAACACATCCAACGACGGAGCGCCGACGAACATGGACCGCGGTGACAGTGGCGAGAAGCGTCCGCGTCGGGGACGACCACCGGGCACGTCCGCGGGCGGTAGTGCCCGCAAGTCCGCACGTGAACCCGCAAAACAAAGCACCGGGCAGCGCGGCCGCCCCCGCAAATCGACCGCGACGGCGACTCACACGACAGCTGCTGCCGCTGCTGCTGCAACTGCTGCTGCGTCATCTGACCGGGAGAGTGGCACCGCCCCTCCGTCCCACACTTCCACGCCGGCAGATCACATTCCTGCGGATCGCACGAAGGGCGACGGCGCTGACGACCTCGATGACGCGCAGGAGGCGGAGGTCTACAGCGGGCAGTACGAACTCGCCCCGGACGCGCTGTTCACGCAGACGAGTGCGCGGCTGCAGCTGCCTCTGCACGCCGTCCGCTACGTCTTGACGCAGGCCAAGGACGGCGCCACGGTGCCCTTTCTCGCGCGGTACCGGCAGGGCGAGACGGGGCGATTGGACGAGACACAGCTGCGCCTGGTGCTGGACACTGCGAAGGAGGTGAAGGAGGTGCACCGCCGCCGTCAGTTCATGCTGCGCAGCTTGGAGACTCGGGGGCTGCTCACCCCAGCCCTGCGCGCCGCCTTCGAGTCCATGGCGCACGTCAGCCAGCTCGAGGATGCGTGGGAGCCGTACAAGGAGCGCCGCACCAGCCTCGCCAGCCGCGGCCGCGCCGAGGGTCTGGGCCGCTACGCCGCTGCGCTGCTGCACTACGCGCCGGAGGATGCGGAGTGCGTGGCGCTGCTGGCCGACCTCCGCGCCGCCGTCAGCCGCGTCGAGGACGGAGAGCGGCTGCTGGTGGCCATCGTCGCCGAGGACGTGCAGCGCAGCGAGGTGGTGCGGCAGCGACTCGGCGACTACTGCCGGCGCACGACGCGTCTGTCGTGCACGATGGTGTCGAAGCCGCGCAAAAAGGTGGCGAAGGATATGCAGGAAGAGAGTTTTGAGCACCTCAAGAAGCACTTTGCCTTTTACGACGGCAAGTCGTGGGCGGTGGACCGCATCGCCGCCCACGTCGTGCTGGCGCTGCAGCGCGGCGAGTCGAAGGGCGTGCTGCAGGTGGAGACGTCGGCAGGGCCAAAGAGTCACGGACTCTTTATGTACACCGCACGTGAGGCGTTCCCAAGCATTTCCCGCTTGCTTTCCTCGCAGGGCGGAAACCAGTCCAACACCAACGCCACGAACGCAAGCGGGGCAGCCGAGAAGAACACAGCAGCGGGTGCCTCAACGACGCGCTCTCCGCCGTCGGCGCTGCGTGATGTGGGCTACTGTCGCCACATTCTCCACACGGGCTTGCAGGGCGCCTACGACTACTTGCTGAAGCAGCTCAGCACGGCTGTCCGTCGCGACCTGAAGAAGAGCGCCGAGCAGGAGGCCATCGTCGTCTTCGCGCACAATCTCCACCACATGCTGCTGCAACGCCCGCTGGCCCACTCCCGCATCCTCGCCATGGACCCTGGCCACACGCACGGCGTGAAGTGTGTCGTGCTGGACGAGCACGGCGACGTGGAGACGTTCTTCACCTGCACGCTGATGGACGAGGCAAAGATGCGCCAGTACGTCACCCAGGCCGTTGAGGCACGCCGGCTCAACAAGATCGTCATCGGCAACGGCACCGCGTCTGGGGAGACGGCGGCGCTGGTGGCAGACCTCATCAAAACGCGCCAGTGGACGGAGGTCGAGTTCGCCGTCGTCAGCGAGGCCGGGGCGAGCGTGTACTCCGTCTCCGATATTGCCAAGGAGGAATTCCCCACCTTGAGTGTCATGTACCGCGGCGCCGTCAGCATTGGCCGCCGCGTGCTCGACCCGCTCAGCGAGCTGGTAAAGATCCCGGTGCGGAGCATGGGCATAGGGATGTACCAGCACGACGTGAACGAGAAGGAGCTGATGCGGGAGCTGGGCTACGTGGTGGAGTCTTGCGTGGCCAAGGTCGGCATCAACGCTGTCAGCGCAAATCGCTACGTCATGGAGAAAGTGCCGGGAATTCAGAAGAAGATCGTGGACCAGATCGTGCTGGCGCGGCACGCCAAGAAGCTGCACAGCCGCGACGACCTGCGCCGCGTGCCGGCGATGACGGAGGCCGTGTACGAGCAAGTTGCGGGTTTCTTCCGCTTCCCCAACTCCCCGGAGCCGCTCGACAACACCAACATCCACCCCGAGTCCTACCCGCTGGTGCGACGGCTGGTGCAGCTGTACGCGGCGGGACAGCTCCGCGGCACGGCGGGAGAGGCGAACAGGCTGCCAGGTGGCGACGAGGCAGCCGTCGGCGACGCACAGACACGACGGAATGTTGCCCGGGCACTGGAGCAGATGTCCGTCCCAGAGCTGGCCACGCTCGCCGCGGAGAAGCTGTCGTGCACCGTGGAGACGCTGGAGTTGGTGAAGGCGGAGCTGCTGAACCCCGGCCTCGACCCGCGAGCGTCGCTGCCACACGCTGGCCTGCTGCGGCGAGAGGTGTGCGACGTGCACCGCCTCCGCAAGGGCGACCTTCTCTCCGGCGTGGTGCAGAGCGTGACCATGTTTGGCGCCTTCGTGGACTGCGGCATGCACGACTCGGTGCTTGTGCGCGGCGACGGCGTGGACACGCTGCAGGTCGGCGCCTACCTCGACAAGCGCATCCGCTTCGACGCGCTGGACCACCTGAAACGGCCCCGCATGTTCCTCATGCCCGACCCCGCCGAGGCGGCGAAGAACCGAGACGGCACTTCTGCTGGAGGTGCACGACGGTTGCACCTCGAGTCGGAGGACGTGGTGGGGGCCACGGCGGCGCCGCCATTCGACAACGCCAGTGACAGGGCGGAGATGACGACGACGACGCTGTCCGCTGCGGCGCCTCCCGTCTCCCTCTCCGCCACCCTCCAGCGCGAGCGGCAGCGTCGTGCTGAGGAGAGTGGCAGCAGCAGCAGCAGCACTGGCGGCGGGCCCGGCAGCCACGTCCGCCCCGCGACCCGCACGGCCGCCATCTCGGTGGCAGAGGTGGCAGCGAGGACGGAGGACGCGACTGCGTTAACGAATGAGGGTAGCGGCAGCGGCGACGGAGCAGAAGGGCGACGCGGTGGCCCGAAGCGGCGCCGCTCGCCGTCTGTCGACAATGTCATGGCTGCCCGGGCTACGGCGAGCAGCGCTGGCCACGCGGACGGTCGCCGCATCTCTGCAAGCCCGCTGATGGGCGGCATCCCCGGCGGCGGTCGGGCAGCGCCGCGGACGGTGTTAGTGATGGGCTCCTCGCCCATGGCGTCTTCCTCCGCCGCGATGACCACCAGCGCGCAGGACCACAGCACGTTGACAGGCGCAGCCAAGGCACCTCGTCCCGCACCGGTACGTCCGCGTCCGCTTGATGTGGATGCCGAGCTCGTAAAAAGTTCGTCCAGCACCTCCGGAGACGACGCTGTCTTTTCGTTTTGAGTGTCACGTTGGTGTAGCGTGCCTACGTAGTTGTGTGTGTGTGTGTGTGTGTGCGCCGGCGCAAAGAGGGAGAGAGAGAGGAGAAAAGAAGAGGCTGAGGAAGGAGAGATGTGCTCACCTCTGCTTATGGTTGGTTTGGGTTTGTTGATGTTTAAAAGCTCTCTATTTCATGTTTGGACTTTTTTGTTGGATTTACTTGAGATTTGACTGATTTTTTCCCTCTCCTTCTTTTATGACTATCACAGAAACACTTGCAAGCATTAGGAAGTACGACGAGCTAGAATTAAAAAAAAAAAAAACAACTTCTGAAGGTTCATCGAGGTGGTTTCATTTGTAGAAGTGAATGCATAGTGCCTCCTAATTGTCATTTGCTAGCAAACTAAATCTTTACGTGGCATCAACAATCTCCACTTGACAAATAACAACATTTTTTTTTCTCGGCGTCCCCACCTCTTTTTTTGTTTCTCCTCGTAAAGCCAGCGTAGAGTATTGATTTCTTTTTCTTTCCTCCGTTGCCTTTGCTTCAAACGAACGCTTATCGTCAACATAGCATACAAGTCTGAAAATAGCAAACGCACAAGGGAAGAGACTCATCATTCAAAGCAGAATACAGCCGTTTAATCTCACTCGTGCATTTTCCCTTTTTTGATACGAGGTACCGTTACCCCATTACACCGTTCTCAGTCATCAGATCATCATCATTCACAATACTTTTTTATTAGTTTTTTTTTGCTTGTCTTTCAGAATTTTTAGCTGCCGAGCTCATCGCTTTTCTGTGCCTTAAACTCGTCCCTCACCTTAAAAAGCTGTGTTGTTACGAAGGCAGATTAGATTAAAAAAAAAAGAAAACCACACCGATACTGCACTGCAGCAGAAAACAGTAAAGTGTCCGCAACCAACCGGCAACCATTCAAGAAAAACCAGAAAAAAGTTTGGCTTAAAACGCCCTAGAGTTTTTTTTTCACAATGAAGCGCTCATACTCGGATCGCGACGACCGGCGCGACGACGACGACCGTCGTACGCACCGCGGTGAAGTCCATTCTGACCGCCGCGATGAGCGACGTGATGATCGCCGTGATGATCGCCGTGATGACCGCCGCGATGACCGTCGCGATGACCGTCGTGATGACCGTCGTGATGAGCGTCGTGATGATCGCCGCGATGACCGTCGTG
>JASAOP010002589.1:0-37606 GCA_030849055.1 Crithidia thermophila | reverse complement strand
TCAAGGGTGCGTGGCATCCGGAGGAGTAAGCGCGTGGCTAGTGGGGGGATGTACGCATTCGCGTGCGTTATCGTCTTCCTTCTTTTCCGTGCTGCTGAGGCATACGCACCGACACATAAGTACGACCAGCCTTCTTCGCCTCTTCTCTGCGCGCCTTCCGCGATGCCGTGAAGGAGCTGAAGCTGTGCTGCGGCGGTGGCGTGCGCCCGTGTGTTTGTTGACCGATACCGACGCTGTTCTTCGCCGTCGGCGCCAACGTTTTTCTCTTCTTTCGTCTTTATGATTTCATCATTTACTGTAAAAAAAAAAAACCACCCAATGAAAACAAGCAAACCTTTGCTCGTCGAGATCACGCTGCTATTTTGATCGCGTGCTCTTGTGAAGCGTATTGGAACTACAGAAGCATCATTGGTGCAGTCGCTTCTTTTTAAGCACGTTCCGTTGCACGCTGCTGATTGTTAAATTACGAAGGCTCAACGGATTGTGTCTTCGTTGCTCTTTGTTTTTTCCCTCCTTCTTTTCTTTCTCGCTTTCCTGAGCTGCAGGAGGTTTATTCGTGTCTTGTACGACATGGTGAGCATGAAAGTCAAGGGAGAGGGAAAGAGCAGTAGGCAGTGAGACGTATTCTGAATGCGAATTTCGCTGGTGGCGCTTCAATGTAGAAACCATCTGTGACTTGTTCGTTCTGCCAATTCTTCCAATTCACAAGAACTGCCAGTGACAATGTGTGTTTCTTGTTGCAAAATGTCTGTCTCCACAAAAAAAACTTTCTGAAATCCTTACCCTTCTCTCGCTTTCTTGTTCATCGAGCAACAGTTGACCGCTAGAGTTCGTTTTTGAGAAGAGAAAAGCCTTAACAACGCTTTCTTTGTTGTTGCTGGGGTATCAACGTCAGAAACCTGCTTAAACGGAAAAATTCACCACCCCCTTTCTTTTCTGAGCAGACGTACGGCAGCCGCTTTACCGTACCTAAACATTCTTTTGTTGTTTTCGTTTCTCCTCTGCTTCTCATACACGTCGTTGCCAGACTTTTCTAACCTGCTGCGAATCTATACACCATTTCGTTGAAATTTCCTTTCGAATTTCTTGACACTGCGTTTCAGTGACTTCGTACCATTATTGTCTTCCTCTGTTTTCCTCTCTATTTTGTGCAGGCGGAGCCTTGATAGTTCACGCCTAGATACAAAGGTTTTGCCCGCGAATCATCAGCGAATTCCTTCAACATCACTCCCTGTGCTTGTTGCATCGACGCTTTGAATCTTTTTGTGCGCTGTGTGTCTTCTTCTTTTCGTTATTTTTAGACACATTACCCCTTTCTCTTTTTTCTTGATTTTTTTTCTCTGCTGCGACTTAAATTTTGTTGTTCATCTCACCGCTGCCTTTCTTGATTTTTCGAATCTCTTTCGCTTCAGCACCACTTCTTCCCTTGAAAAAAACTCCTCTTCAGTGTTTTTTTTTTTTTGACAATTTCTTCCCTTGAGCTACTTTTCTTTTGACTTCAGATACGCAGGCAAAAATAGAAAGCAAAGAGAAAAAAAAAAGACCTAGCGGCTTGCAGCGTTCCCAGTTATACATTTTTTCATTATTTTCTTTGAACCCCTTTTCCAGTTTTCAGGAGACCGTGATCTCGACTTTAACGATACAATCGGACAGCTGAATTCTATTAACGTTAGATTTAAACTTTTTTTTTTTACAACGCTATTTATTTTTCTTCTCAATTTTTTTTTGTGCATTCCGCTTGGAGACCCCCACGTTAAAATCGCAAAGTATCCTGTTTAACTTCGACTATCGCAGCTTGAAGCAAAAACGAGAGCATTCGACACAGCACGACCGCTAAGCAAAAAAAAAAAAAAAACAGAACAGTTTCAAAAAAAAAAAAAAACCCACAACTAAAAAAAAAAAAAACGTTGCACAACTTCCAAAAAAAAAAAGTGGGGTATAACTGTTACTGAAATTTGAAATTTTTTTTTTGTTTTACATTGGTGCCTTTTTTTTTTAGAGTTTTTACACGGTGACGGCTGACAACACAAGTGTTTTTCCCCTTTCCAGAGTTCGTCTTGATTTCTTGTATTTGAAGAAAAAAAAACCTGCTAGTCTTTGAAAAGGCCGAAAACAGAGGCCACCGTGGTATCGTTCTTGGGCAAGCGCGCAACTTGACATTTCTCTCTTCTCTCTGTTTTGTGCAGAGCCTTCCCCGTACAGAGAATGAGTCACCGGAGTACGCCGCGCCAAAAGGCGGCGCTGGAGTTCAGCGCGCTGAGCGGCACTCCGCCGTCCACTGGTCGGCCGCGCCCCCTCGTCTCCTTTCCCGACCTCACACGTGCGACGTCCATGGGGCAGGCAAGCTCGTCCCGCGCGAAAAGCACAACATCGCGCAAGGCGACCGGGGCACATCGCATGAGCATGGTGCCGCGCCTCCGCGTACCGGTGCGCGACGACATGGAAGAGGACGAAAGCCCCACACCAACCGCCGGCGCCGGCGGGGGCGGCCTCGGCACCTCGCCAGACCCGTACACCACCTCGCCTTTTCGCGGCGCCTCGCCGTCCATTGTGTCGATGGGGCGGATGGGCTCCGTCATGAGCGAGGGGATGCCGCAGGCGCCGGACATCCAACACATCGAAGGCGAGCTGTGGTACGTGACGGGGAAGAACGTGCCGGGGAAGAGCGCGCCAGGGAAGAAGAAGCGCGCGTCGGCGCAGTGGGTTGTCTGCGAGGACAATCGTCTGTCCGTGTACAGCAGCTGGGCGAAGAGCAGCCGCCAGCTGGAGGAGAAGCAGTTTGAGCGGGTGAAGATTCTTTTTGACTACCTGCATCCCCACAAGCACCCCGACGACATTGGAGGCAGCTCTCCGCAAACCAGGCGCCTTACCCTGCAGCGCAACCAGCCTCGCACCACGGCGGAGTCCCGGTACGTGTTTGAGACCCGCAATCCGCTGAACACGAAACCGCTGGCAGGCTACTACTATTTCGGCATCGAGTGTGTGCTGCGAGACCCCTCAAACGGCAAGCTGCGCCGCTTCCTGGAGATTTTTTCCACCGACCGCGCCGATGACCACCGCAAGTGGATCGACTTCTGGGAAGAGATGCAGCTTCGCTATCCGATGGTGCGCACGCGCGACGCCAACACGACGTCGATGGACATGGGCGCGGAGTGGCTCAGCGACTTTGTCTTCCCGCACGAAAACGACACGTCCCCGCGGCCAAACGACCCGGACGTGCGCAGCTCCCACCTGCCCTCCCCTATCGACGACGACGACATCGACCGCTTCGCCTCCACGCGCGCGCCGCGGTTTGGCGGGGCCCCCAGCGCCAGCGCGAGTCCGGCGGACTCAGCCAAGGCGGCCCTCTCCGCCCTCAAGGCTGGCGGCACCCCGAGCGGCCGGAGCGGCGGCCCCACGTCACCCAGGGGAGAGGCCGGAGCACAGCGCCACCTGCTCTTCGAGGCGGAGGACCTGGTGTCCCTGCCAAGCTGGATGGCCTACATCGCCGAGACGGAGCAGCGAATGCGCGCGAGCGTGGAGTGCACCGAGGCGGCGATGCGCGCCATGCTGGACGCCAACTTTAGTCTGCGCTGCTCCGCTGCACAGATGCTGTCGGAAGCGGAGCTACCACCCATCACCAATTTAGAGGCGGTGGCCAAGGTGCTCCAGTCCGGCGGAAAGGAGCGCTTGACGACGCCAGCGGAAGACCGCAACGCCATCCATGCCCTGCAGACGGAGCTGAAGGCGCTTTGCACCGCCATCGATCGCGGTCACGAAGCCACGCACAGTCCTCACACGCCAAGGAAGGAAGAAGGACAGAACCTTTCCGCGGCCACCAACGACACGTGGAAGTCTCCCGAGACGGCGGGCGTCGACCACGCCACGTTAGCGGATCAGGCGCGACAGCTGGAGGAGCTGCGGGAGGAAAACGCGAGACTGCAGGCAGAGCTAGAGGCCGTGTCGCAAGCGGCAGCGGAGCGCGTGGAAGCGGCCCTGACGGCGTGGACAGATGTGGACGCCTTGCGAACACTGGACGCTGCAGCGACGACGGCGACTCAGCAGCCGCAAACGCCGACCGCGACCGCACTTTATCTCAGCGCGGATGACGCGTTGGTCCGGGCCTTGGTGAACGCCGCCTTGGGGCATGACGTGGTGGTGAATGACTCGGCGCACTCGAGCTGGACGGCGAACTACAAGGAAGCCTCGGCTTCCCGCTCGTCCTCGGCACCGCCATCCGTGGCAAGCAGCCTCTCGCCTCTTGAGGAGAAGCTGGATGTCGAGGCTGACGAGAACAAGAGCCAGAGTAAGGTCGCCCCCGCGGCCACAGGTCGTTTGCCCGACGCTCCGCACTCTCTCCCGCCGCTTTGCGACTCCCACAGAAATATCACCGAACATGGCAGTCTGCCCGGCCTGATTCGGCAGCAGCTGCGTCACTTCTCGCAGGAGCACGTGCGACGGCTTGGCACAACACCAGCAGAGATGCACGGCGCGGAGGAAAAGTCCGCCGCCGCCACAAGTGTAACAGAGCCGAATTCAGCAACCTTAGAGGGGGTGACGGACGTCGACGCAAAGCCGTTTCTCGAGCGCGTGCTGGAGGAGATTGTCGACGTTTTTGGTCACTCCATGGCGACGCGTCCGCGTCCCGCAGCGGAGCCAGCGACGGAGCGCGAGACCCAAGAGGAAGCGCGAGCGGTGTCCACAGCAGGAGCATCAGAGGAGGCGTTAGAGGCTTCCGCGTCATTAGAGCCCGCTGCTGTGGCGTCGTGGATTTCCGGGCTGCGTCGCTGCATCGAGCATCGCGAACGTCGCGCAAGGAGAAGCGAGCTGCGCGGTACAGGAGCAGGGGCAAATAGCGCGGCGCCAAGAGGGCAGGACGAAGGAGAGACTAGCGGCCGACTCACGCAGGCAGGTCCCAGCGCGACACCGCGTTCCTCCTTGTCTACGCAAAAGCTGCAGTCGCGTCGATCGAGCAGCGTGCAGCAGAGTGAAATGTCCACGGAGGCGTCGTTGCTAGACGACCTCTACCGACGCAGCCACGAGTTTGCGCAGTGGGTGATGGACACGCTCAACGATTCGCAGAGTACACGGCGCTACGTGCAAGCAGCGGCCGCAGTAACCTGTCAGCATAGCGTTTTCCGCCCTATAGAAGAGGCCGAAGCGGAGCTGAGCGGACGCGCGGCCGCGCTGGCCTCTTGCAACGAAGCTGCAGAAGAGACGCAGGAATTACCGCAATCTCAACAGTCGAGCATTGGTGAGGCCGGTGCAACGGAGGAAGTGAACTTGGAGGAAGGCTCCTTGACGCACGCGGGGGCGCAGCATGACGACCATGCCGCTTTGGAGAACAAGTTTCACCTCATGGCACGCCTACAGCACGCTGTCGAGGAATGGTGTAGCGCAAAGCAAGAGGCGGATTCCCTTCGACGCACCATCCTCGCCGTGTTGTACGGCTCTCCGGCTTACGCAAAGCCAAACGACATGCCGGAGCACGCGTCCGACGCGGTACAGGCACTATACAAGATTTGCAACACGGCTCGTGCGGCCGAAGAGGTTGGCGACGCAGAGACATCTGTGCTGATGGCCGATGTGGTCAATTCTTGCCAGTCGTACGAGGCGTGGAAGGCGGCGTTATCATATGAAGCTCTCCGTGCTCGCGCCGAAAGCCTAATCGGACAACCTTCTCTCATGGATGCAGTTGACCATCTTACTCTGGCTTTGGGCCAATGCCCGACACAAGAAGCGCATGAGCCCTGGAAGGTGAAGGCTGCACTTCTGTCAGACTTCGAGGCCACCTCCGTCGTCAATTCCACAGACGGCCTCACTCAGCGCCTTGCCGAAGAGAGCGATCGCGGAAACCGCTTGCTCGAGAGGCTCGCCAAACTGTCCGAGCATCTTCCCGAGGTGGAATCCGGAGCGGCGATGTCTGCAGCGTTATCGGCAGCAGTCAGCGACGTGGTCTCCGCAGAGGAGCAGAAGCGCGCCACATCCACCCATACTAAAAGCATTTGGGCAGCTTACTTGCAGAGACAACGTAGTCCAAATTTAGAGCCTGAGCCACAGCCCTCGTCAGACCTTATGTCTGCGGTGCGGGAATCTCCAACTCAACCCGACGTACTAGCAAATCAAGGTATCTCCCCGCAGGAGTTTAACGATTCTCAGCCCGCGACTTCCTGCTATACTCTATCCCAATGTCTCGCACAGCTCGAGCCTCTGCAGAGATCCTGGAGCGAGGCCGACGCGTCTCGTGCTGCAGCCATCGAACGTGCCATTCTTCTACTCGACAAGTTGTTCTCCCCGGAGGGTGTACGCGCAGTGGAGGGCGAAACCAAGAACTCTATGCCTTCCGACAAAGCTGAAGAAGCATCCGAAGCCCAACTGCAAAATTCTACGCAAAAGACACCAGGTGATGTGGACGCGCTGCGTGCGATGGCGCGTGCGCTTGGCGTGCCGGAGGACGCGTACGCTGGTGCTGGCGAGGGTGACCAGCGCGTGCCGACGGTGGAGCAGCTTGTGGCGCAGTGTGACGCGCTGGCTGCTGAGCGTGCCAAGGCGTTGAGTGACCGCGACGCTGACATGAGTGCGATGGCGCGTGCGCTTGGCGTACCGGAGGACGCGTACGCTGGTGCCGGCGAGGGTGACCAGCGCGTGCCGACGGTGGAGCAGCTGAAGTCGGTTGTGGCCAAGTTGATGCGAATGTTGCGGGAGTCCTTGGCTCCGTCGGAGGCCAACGCTGCCGTGAACGTCTTGCGGCGGCTGGATGAAGCGGTGGCAGAGGTGGACATTCATGTTGAAGGCCGTGAACACGAGTGGTGGGGAGTGGGTGGTGTCGATCGTTGGCAACTCGCGCTGCGGTTTGTTGATGGGCTGTGTGCGTCGGTGCAGATGGCGCAGGTGGAGTTGTGTGAGTTCACTGATAACATCAAGAACTACCGCGATCAGTTGGATGAAGTTGAGCGGGACAACGCGGAATCGAAGGAGACGGTCACGGCTGCAGTGGGGCGACTGCGTGCTGGTCTGGGGGATGAGGAGCTGACCGTTTCAGACTGCGGCTCACCCCCGTCTTCACGTAGTTCTACCGTGTGCGGTCCACTTTTTGCAAGTCTGCGTGAGCTCTCCAGCGAAGTTTCAGAGGTGTCCATGGCCCTGCGAAAGGTGAAGACGGTGCTGGAGGGTCACAACGCAGAAGAGAAGGCGGCCTCGGAGACGAGTGAGCGCAGTTTTCCGACAGCGGCGGCCGAAGAAAAGGAAACAGAAGGCCGCGTGCTGACGTATCAGGACGTGGTGGCTGGCGTGGAGGCAAAGGTGGCGGCGTTGCGGCGTGAGCGTGGCCGACGACTGCGCCGCGAGAAGGTCCTGAAGGGCGTGATGGAGGAAGTGGCCGCCCGCACCACGCGGAGCCACGGTGACTCCCCAAAGGCAGCGGAGGCGCGCTCGCGGCGGTCGTCCGTGAACCGCTCGCTGACGCCCAAAGCGAAACCAGCGGGCGCTGAGGAAACGCAGTCCGCCGCTGCGGAGATGAATCTGCCGCACCTGCCGCCGTTCACCAGCGAGGACGCCGAAGGGTCGCTGTCCGCCACCGAGGACTACGCCGAGGAGGTGCGCGCGGCGTTCCAGGAGGCCGACGACGTGGTGCGGGTGATGCGCGAGGCCGTCGTCAGCTCGTACGCGGCGCTCGGCGGTGATGACGACCTGTCGCAGAGGGCGGACACCGATACCGCGCACACGCTGGTGGACCTCGCCACGGTGACAGGCGAGAACATCGAGGCCGCGCGTGCGATGCTGCTGCCCGGGCTCGGCGACCCGTCGAAGCGCGTTCCGCTGTCGGCGGTGTTGGAGGGGCTCAAGGCGAAGATGAGCGCAGACCCGTCAGCGATCCCGGCCGGCGTGGCGAACGCGCTGGAGGATGCGGCGCAGACAGCCGCCTTCCACACCATGGCGTCGACCTCGCGGCTCTCAACGGTGTCGTCGTCGGTGAAGCACGTGGCACGCAAGCGGAAGCCGGCCCCTCCCGAGCGGATCCGTGCGGACAACTTCGTGCTGATGAAGCTGGTGCGCCGCCGCGGTGCTTCTCCCCTGCGGCCTGGCAGCTCCAAAATTGAAATCTTGCCGCCGGCACCGAAGGGTCGAGCCCTCACCGCAACCGACTTCCAGCAGCGCTACGCTTATCAGAAGGAGGAGGTGGATGCGCTGCGCCGGGGCTGCGCGGTGGCCATCAGCTTGCTCGACCCAACCCGTACCGGCCGCGAAGATCGAGAGTCCAACGAGCTCCTTGTGGAGCTTGTGCAGCTTTGCGTCGGGGTGCAGGGTGCGATGGAGGCAGTGAATCCCCTGTTTACCGCAACCACCGTGATTGGGGAGGTGCACAATGCCTTGGCGGCGTACCTGACGGTGAACTCCGACGCGCGCGAAGAGGACTTCTCTCCGCGGTGCATCGCGCTAGTGCGGGCCGTGAAGGCGCTCAGCAACTCCTGCGAGGCGATGAAGCTGTCTCGCACCAACATGGCGAGGCAGCAACGCTTCCTCATCGACAACGAGCAGCAGAACACAGAGGAGATGCGCGAGGTGCTGGCAGAGATGGAGGAGGAGCTGCGGGAGGCCGAGGTCCGTCAGGAAGCGATGCAGCGGGCGGTGAGAACGGCGGAGCAGCGCTGTGCCGGTCTCGAGTCCGCCCTGGAGTCTGCGACGGCGGACAAAACGGGGCTGCAGCACGCGCATGACGATGCGGAGCGCGAACTGGCAGACTTGCATCAGCAGCACGAGGACGACGCGAATGCGCTGCGTTGTGCGCAGCAGCGCGAGGAGGCACTGGCGGGGCGTGTGGCGGTGCTGGAAGACCTGGTTGCCGCCGCCGCCAACGCCGTCCATGGCGACGTGACGGACGAGTGTGCCGCCTTGCACTGGCAGGTGCTCGGGGAGCAATTTGAGGAGCTTCGGCTCCCAGAGGATGCCCCAGCGGAGGAGGTGCTATTGCCCGCACTGCAGGCGGTAGCACAGGTGCTGCACGGGTGTGTAGACGGGCTGGCCGGCGTCGCGCAGGATGGCAAGAGCGTCGGTGCCGCGGTGGCGCAGCAGCTGGACGCGGAGGCGCAGCAGGCGGCACAGTTGGCGAAGGAGCTGGCAGAAGCAACGGCTGCGCAGGAGCGTGCGGAGGAGCAGCTCACGTCCGTCTCGCGCCAGCTGCGGCAGGAGTGCGAGGGTCGCGCCAGCGATGTGGAGCGCCTGCAGCGCGCTCTTCGGGCGGAGGAGGCGGCGGCCGCCGAGGCAGCTAAGCTGCAGGAGCGGCTCCTTCGTCAAACACAGCAGACGTCGGCGCTGGAGTTGGCTGCGGTGGAGGAGAGGCTGGACCGTGCGTGCAGGGCGCTGAAGGAGGAGGAGGCGGCGCGCGCGGCTGCAGAGGCGGCTGGGCGTCAGCTGCGCAGCGCCTTGGCGGACGCAGAGGCGGATCTTGCGCGGCACGTGCGGCGTGCAGCTGACGACGCCGCTGCCCAGCAGGACAGCGCCGCGCGACGGGTGGAGGCGTTGACGGCGGAGCTGCGCGTGGCGGGGGAGCGCCAGGCAGAGTTGCGCGAGCAGCTGGCGCGGTCCAACAGCGACGCAGCGGCAGCGCGCAACGCCGTGGAGGCGGCGGGCCAGGAACGCCGGAAGATTGCCGATGCGCTCGTCGAGGCGGAATCGCAGTTGCGCGCGGCAAAGGGGGAGCTGGCCGAGGTGTGCCGGGCCCTCGCGAGCGCCTCTGCCGCGCTGCCCACCACGAGTCCTGCCGACAGCAGCGGTGCGCCGCACTCGGCACCGGAGATGCTGGCCGACTACGTGTCGCACGTAAGCCAGCTGCAGAGCACCGTGGAGGCGCAGCGGGCGGCGGAGCGGCAGCGGCGCTCGCGCGGCGTTCAGAGCGACGACGTGGTGGCGGAAACCCTCGCTGCGTTCCAGTCGGTGTGGGCGGCCGCGGTGCAGGCTGGCGGCGCCCCGCCCAACGTGCGAGAGGCGTGGCTGACGCCGTCCGACAAGGCGGAGGTGCTGCAGGGTCTCCTGAAGAAAGACTCGGCAGCGCAGCTGGACGACCTCGCGACGGCACGCCGGCTGCTGCTGGACTACATGAGCCGACCCACGGTGCGGCGCTTTGTGCGTGCGGCCGCGGGCGGCGTGCCGACAACGCTGGAGGCGGCGCCGACCGCGGCGTTGGTGCAGGTGTACAACAACGCGCTGCACAACGCCCACGACGCGCAGACGGCGGCGCTGGAGAAGGAGATGCGGGAGGGCCGCAGGGCTGCGCGGGAGGCGGAGCAGCAGCGGCAGGAGATGGAGGACCAGCACAACCGCGAGGTGGTCGAGATGGAGCTGCGCATTGGGCACATGCGGGACCTTGTGCAGAGCAAGCTGAGGGCTGACGAGGAGACGGACCGCCAGAGTCGCGAGGCGGAGGCGGCGATGGAGGCCCACCTCGCGCAGCTGCATACTTACGCTGTGGAACGCGCAGACATGATGCGCCACGTGCAGGAGTTGCGTCGCTTGATTCGCAAGCGGGTGCGCGGGAAATCAAACTGATTTTTTTTTTTCAACAATTCCTCTTTTAGTTTTTTTTGCGCGAGGAAAGCAAATTTTTTTCTCTTCGAAGTGAGTGAGAAAAATTTGTTAAACTGCGACGGCGTGCCTTATAACCTGTTTTTTCAATTTCTAGCCCTTCCACAATTTTTTTAGCCCACGTCTTCTCGTCCATAAATGAATGCCCAGTCTTCATGACCCCCTTTTTTGTAACAAGAAAAAAAAAAACAAATAACCAAACAACAAACCGCCCGGTATGCTGAGAGCATTGCATTGCTGTTGACTTCATCGTTCCACGGTGGATCGGTGAGCTGGTGAAACGCATTTGCATGAAAAAAAAAATATGTGACTTTCTCATCTTGAGAGTTGCACGACGTCCTTTTTGCTTTCTTACCTTTTTTCCCTTTCTGAGTAAAACAAAGGTTGCACCGCTACGAACGTCGGCAAACACCCGATTAGCTCTTAGAGCGTGTTGATAGGAGGTCTAGCAGCCTTTTTTTTTTGGGTCTGCGTGGTAACATTTTATGAGAGAATTCTTGAGAAGCGCATCTTTCATTTTGAACATTATCGCTGCCCTCTTTCCCACTTCCCTTTTCTCTCTCTCTACCTTTTCTTTTCTGGTGGGACAGGTCCCTCTTCTGTTTTTATATCATTATTTACCACATAGATCGCTTTTTCTCTCTCACTTTTTCTCCGCTTCACGAATGCGTCAGAGCAGCGCAGATGCGGCGGTGAGCGCGCCAAGCACGTCCTCACCTCCTTCCACCTGCAAAGAGATTACAGCTCCGCTTTTGAGCATCTCGCCCGTGTTGCGGGAGGCCAGCGCGTGGGGATGGCGCGATATTGCGTCGCTGTTGTGGCAGGCAGAGGCGTCGGAGCGTGCGAGGCTGGAGCGGGAGGAGCAGCAAATCGCATCGTCGCTCCTCGCCGTCGAGCAACTGCGCCGGGCGCACGCTGAGCGCGCGGCAGAGGACGCAAGGATGCTGACGTCGCGTTCACCGTCTGCGCACGAAAACGGGGAGTCAGCGGCGTCGCAACGGGCGGTGAAGGAAGGGGAGGAGGAGGAGATGGAGGCGTCACACAGCCCGCGTCAGCATTCGGAGGCGTCCGAAGACGGGTTGGCTGGGGAATCCACGGCTGCTCCGCTCACCGAGTACCAGCGCTTCTGCTTCACCAAATCCACAGCTGCGAAGTACCAGGCCGCGTCGACGGCGCAGAGTCGCCCGGAGCCGTCGAAACGGAAGGCGGCGCAGTCAAGAAGTGTTCCGCATCGCGTATCCGCTTCGAAGGGGCTGCATCCAACGCCACCAGCGCAGTGCTGGGCGGCGCAAAACGTCGTTTCTGCCGCTCCGCTTTCTTCTCCCCGGAACTCGCGCGACACGTGGGCCTGGTCGCACTCACGTCAGCGCGGCACCGCGGCGCCGGCGGCCACGCCGACCGTGTCGCGCACGTACGGCAGCGCGGAGCAGCGGACGGTGATGATGGGGCTCCTCTTCGACCGTCTCTCCTACGAGGGCAAGGCGTTGGTGGCGCGACAGGCGGAGTCGCTCGGGCTGCTGGCCGCCTCCGCTGACGACGCCGCAGAGTCCGCGTTGATCCGTCAGCGCTCCACATCGTCGTCCTTGTCGCCGTCGCGTACGCCGATGGAGGTGTCGGAGGCAACGGTGCTGATGGATCCTCATGTTAGTTTGGCAACCGGACTCTCTCCTGTTCCAGAAAAGCCACCTTTGTAGTTTTTTTTTTATGTCGACCCTTTTTTTTTTGTTGTGTTTTTCGTATTTTCTGATGTCGAACCGCTGTCATCTTTTCTCCCCTTTTTGCAAATTTCTACAAAAAATATAAAGTAACATTTTGCCGAGTTTTGATTTGTATAGCCTCGGTAACGTGGTCTTTCTTCTCTGCTCCTCGTCCGTTCTTGGTGTTTTTCTCTTCTCTTTTAATGTCATCCTTTCTCTTTCACTTCTTTCACATTCTTCCGCTCTTTACTTTTTTTGTTCTCTTTTTTTTTTGGGTTGTCGAGTACAGCAGCGCGCATCGCTAGTCTCCCGCTCTCAGAATCGCACACACGCACTCGCATCCATACAAACGCAATTAAAGATTTAGTAAAAAAAAAAAATCACAGAAAAACACACACGAAGACACGTTTAAGTTATAACTAAAGCTTTCAATAAAAAGAAAAAAAAACCGAACGCGATAAAATGTCCGAGTCCGCTTTTGCCACCTCAGCTCCGAAGATGACGGAGAGTGAGCTCCGCGAGGCACTCAAGGAGACGCCGCTTCACAAGGTGAAGAACTTCACGGGCGCCACGGTGGCTGCTGACTGCACGACGGCCGTCGCGGTTGCCCTCACGGCTGCGATCCCCATCTCCATCATCGACTACAGCATCATGGCCCGCGTGGCCGGTGTGACGGACAGCAGCATGAAGGAGCTGTTCAAGGGCGTCAAGACCGTGATGCTGCGTCCGCACAAGTTCTTTCTGCCGTGTGCGGAGAACAAGTGCAGCATCGTGTACCGCGCGTGCGCGACGACCTACGCCGCGACCTACATCGGATCGAACTTGTCGAAGAGCTACTGCGAGTCGCACGGGATGGAGAAGGAGGCCAACCTGGCAGCCGGCATCGTCAGCGGTGTGGCGAACACCGTGTTTACCATCTGGAAGGATAGCCTGATCCTCCGCGCCCTGCCTCCCGCGAGCGCCAAGGACCTGTCCAACGCGACGAAGCCGGTCCCGTTCATGACCCGCGCGCTCTTCTGCGGCCGCGACACGCTGACCTGCGTTGCCGCCTTCACGCTGGCGCCGATGATCGGCGCGTGGATCTCGGGATACGCGTACCACCAGAAGCACCTCCCGCACGCCCCGGATGCCGTGTTGCCGGAGAACGAGGGGAAGATCAAGCTGCCCATCTCGTGCGTGGACATGGCGCAGATTGTGACGCCGGCCCTGCTTCAGTTCATCACGACGCTGATGCACATTACGGCTATCCGCTACCGCCAGACCTACCCGCACTTCACCGTGAAGGACTTGTCGGAGAGCCTGAAGGCGACGTACATCTCCTCGACGTTGCTGCGCATCTGCCGCATTATCCCTGCCTTTGGTATTGGCGGCATCATGAATCGCCAGATGCGCTCGTCGCTGCTGGACAAGGCAGAGCCGCAGCAGGAGCCAGCCATTTTTTAAGAAAATGAAGAGGAGGAGAGAGGTTGCGGTTTTGATACGAGGGAATGCTGAGAGCGGTGTACGGGTTCTCTCTCTCTTTCTTTCTCTTTGCACGTTTTGTCGTCCTCTGTTGTAAGGGGTTTGGCGTGTATAAAATTGTATGTCTGAACGCAGCTGTGGCGAACGTGATCAGCTTGTTTCTCCTTTTTTTTTGTTTTGTCACTAGTTGAAAGAGCACACGTGGCTGGTTCGTCGAATTGCAGACACTGTCCTTCTTCTTTTCTTGAATTCTTTGTTGGTCACGTGTTCCTCTCCGCCTTGCGTAGAACCCTTTCTTTGTCGGTTTGACCCCTCTGTCTTGCTGTTTTTTAGTTCTCTCTCTTTTCTGTGGTTTTCTCTCTTTTTTTTCCCCCTTTGTGCGAGATACCGTGAAGTTAGGCGTCGCTGCCGCCCCTTCGTCTTCGCTTCTTCCACAGTGCAACGTGCGCGCCTCTCCATAGTTTCCGTTCTTTTTGCTCCCCCCAGCCTTTTCGGGTAAACAAGCGAGGGAAAGAAAGCAAACAATTCTATAAACCTAAACTATTTATATTTATACAACGGCAAGGTTTTTGTTATTGAAAAAAAAAAAAAAAGAAACACGAAAGAATGTTCCTTCACACGGTTTCCTTGCACTTTTTGTTTCCCTCTTTCTTATTTGTTTCCCTTATAATCATAGCTAGCGAACTTACTTTTTTCTTTCCTCTCTCTTTTTTTTTTGTTTTCTACATTTGACCCGAGGAGCGGTATCTCGGGAGTGCAGCTGTGCAATGCATGCATGCAGGTGTGGTGCACATGGCTCTCGGTTACCAGACTTGACCTCCTTTTTTTCCCAATTTTGTTGTTTTTTCGAGAAAAGAACGTTGCTTCTTCTCCTTTGAGAACAGTTAATCACAGAGGCCTTAAAAAAAAAAAATAAAAAGCCAACAAGACGTTTTTTCTCCTCTCTCTCTCTCATATCTTTCCGTCTTGAAAAACAAAAAAAAAACACACGGGGATAACGTGAAGGCACATACGACAAATGACAACTCTATTTTCACGTTTGATTCTATCTTGTTTTAACCGCACTTACGATTCGTTTTTCCTCTTCACTTAGCCTTTAATTGTTTTACGTGTCAAACAGCGGAGAGAGATACGGCCATTTCACTTGCGCGCACAACATGCTTCCATGTGCCTCTGTTTTCGCACCCCCTTCCGCGCTACATGGAGACTATCCATTAAGTCTTTCAGATTGGTGACACTTAACAAGAAAAATGTACTGCCTCCTTTTTTTGTTTCTTTTTCATCTTTGCTTTCACTGTCATATTAACAATCACGAATACATTTCTCCTTCTTTATTTCCTCTGGAGAGGCTTAAAAAAAAAAAAAAAAACGTTGAAGAGTCAAAAAGCGAGAAACCAAACGAAGGCTATGATGGAGTCAACGCAACTTGTGGTTGCATTCAAAAAACGAAAACGAATACAGCAGGTCAATGAATTTGACGTAGAGGAGATGACGCGGCGCACCGCAGTTTCTCCTTCTTTGGGCTGCGTCAACGACATTGATGAAATGATGTTGCTGTCACTATGAGCACGAAACTGTGAATGAAAAATTACTTCAAGTTTGTTTCCCACATTTTTCTCTTTCCACGTTTTGTTTTCTTCGTTTCGTGCGCATTCCACTGCGTCTGCATTTCCTTCTTAAAAAAAAAAATTGGTGCCCACACACTCCTCGACACCAACGTTTAGGATCCTTCTCATTCACAGTTTTTACTTAATAATAAATCTTAGCACATTAGCAGAGGACTCGCCTCATTGGTATCTTTTTTCACCTGTTCTTTCGGCGTTAATATAGAAACTAACTTCTATTTATACACGCTAATAAACGTTGACGTCGGTCCGCGCTCATAAGGATTTATACTTTTTTTTTCTCTTCCTCTCTTCGTGTGCTCTGTCTCGGTTCCAACATACATTTCTCCAAAGCACCCTCTTCCTTCACACAAAGATACACGCGGAGTAGCGCGGACGCCATTCTTTCAGTGCTCCATTTTTTTTTTTTACACCTTTTTCTATCCTCTTACCCCTCTCACGCCCACCGAGCTTCTGCCATGGCGACAAACCTGATGGAGGCGGAGGCGATGTTCCGCGGCATGGACATGCGCCAGCTCGTCGCACCGTCCAGCCGCGAGACGCCGCGGTCGGCGCTGTACGAGTACGTCCGCTCCGTCCGCAACGAGAGCTCCCACAGCGCGGCCACATCGGTCGCGTCCGACGACTCCTTCGACTCCGATTTCTCGCTTTCGACGCACAACAGCGTCAACGACGTCGCCGGCGACTTCCGCGAGAAGATCGAGGACGCCGAGACGCGCGACCTCATCTATCGGCTGTGCCGCTCGCTGCACAAGAAGGCCGTGCAGAAGACACAGGGCTCCCGCCAGCACCGCCACAAGCCCGTCACGGTGAACGCGAAGCACGAGAGAAACATGTCGCAGGTTGGCGACTGGATGCCCCTCCTCCACCTCTTCGACCCACAGGCCTTCTTTGCCGGACGTGTGTCGACGCCGGTGCAGCACGAGGGCGGCGGCGCNCAGGTTGGCGACTGGATGCCCCTCCTCCACCTCTTCGACCCACAGGCCTTCTTTGCCGGACGTGTGTCGACGCCGGTGCAGCACGAGGGCGGCGGCGCGGCGGAGGTGCGGACGTTCAGCATGAACGTCGCCACGAGCGCGAAGGAGGCCTCGCAGCTGCTCCTCGGCGAGCTGGACGTGGAGAAGCTGTCGGGCGGCAACAGCAACCACGTCTACCGCCTTGCGCACCCCGACTTCCCCGACAAGACGATTCTGCTGCGCGTCTACGGCAGCGGCGACAGCGAGGCGATCGACCGCGTGCGTGACGTGATGGCGATGAAGGAGATGAGCGAGGCGCGGCTGAGCCCGGCAGTGCTGCACTCCTTCAAGTGGGGCCGTGTGGAGGAGTTCATGGACGACGTGGCGACGTGCTCGACCGACATGCTGCTCAGCAGTGCGACGCTGCTGTCGGAGGTGTGGTCGCTGGTGCAGGAGATGCACCGCCTACCGTACGCCGCGTTTTTGCCTGAGAACGTCAACAACGCGAAGATCCGCAGCGTGCTGCACCTCGGCCCGGAGGAGCCGCGTTATGGCACGCCGGAGGAGTACTGCGACGTCTTCGCGGAGCGCCTGAAGAAGGTGGTGCTGGCGAAGAAGGTGAACAACTACTACTCGGACGACACGGGCAACAAGCTGATGGAAGACCTGTGCCCGTCGTCGTTTGAGCGGACGTGCATGCGGTTTCTCCGGCTGACCAGCAACCTCATCAAGGAGAGCTACCGCACGTCGTTTGTGTCGTTTGTGAGTGCGGAAGTGATGCAGCTGCGCGAGCTGCTCCGCAAGCGCGCTGTGCCGCTTGTCTTTTCGCACAACGACTTGAACCCCGGCAACATCCTGCTCGCGTGGCGCAAGGTGCCGGCGCAGCTGCGCAGCCCCGCGAGGGTGCTGACGGCTGACGACGAAGATGATGAGGTGACGCCGGTGGCGTCCAACCAGTCCACCGCCTTCAGCCGCAAGTTCTTGACAAAGCGGGGCCAGCATCGCAACTTGGTCGACATGAAGGGCATCATCTTCATCGACTTTGAGTACTCGGACGTGAACTACCGCTGCTTCGACCTCGGCAACACGATCTGCGAGCTGGACTACGACTACACCCGCGGCACGGGCGACGGCGAGCCGGGCTTCATCAAGTACCTTTACACGTTCCCACCCAGCGCGTACAATGAGAAGTGGAAGGGGCTGCCAATGACGTACCCGCGTGCGCAGGAGCTTATCTACGAGACGTGGCAGCAGAGCAACGCGGCGTCGGCGGAGGGACGCGAGGGTGCCGGCGCTGCTGCTGCTGCCGCCGCCACGACGACGCCGCCGCTGCACCTCGGCCACATCTGCCTGCAGGCGCTGCAGACGTACTTCCATGGCGGGTCGGTGCCCGGCGCAGAGAAGGGTGGCGCCACGCGCGTGTCGCTGGAGCAGTTGACGGAGGTGTTTCTGGGCATGCTGTGCTCGCACCTGAGCTGGTCGCTGTGGTCCTTCGTGATGTGTGCCAACCCGGATGAGTGCACCAACAACGCAGACGAGAACGACGCGTTTGCCAAGGGCAGCAGTGGGCTGGACTACATCTACTACGGCAACTGCCGCATGCACGAGTACCTCGAGCTGAAGCAGTGGATGCAGGAGAAGCGGCTGATCTGAGGCGCACCAGATCCGCAGCGCGGAGTTTTAGGACTGGGCTGGAGACGAGGAAACACGTCTTCCTCGCTCAGGGTGACTTTATCCACCTTTTTTTTTTTCGTGTTTCTTCCGCTGTGTGTGTGTTTTTAGCTGTCAGAATTCGACTCTTTTACCATTTTTCTTTTTCTTTCTGCTTTCTTTTGATAAATTTCCGCACTTGAAATCACGTTTTGGCGGCAAGGGTGCGTGCGAAAAGGATGAAGCTTTCATTCTTTCTCGTTTTTTTTTTCTTGCCTGCCATTCGCGCTACTTTGCGGTGAAACCGCTTTAATTAAGAAAAGAGAGGCCAACAGCCTCTACTAAGCTTTAATCGATGACTAACTGAAAACGCGTAATTGTTATTTTTTTTTTATCCAATCAAGTGCGGGTGAACACTGGCGCACGCGTTGCCGTAGCGGCCGCGCAGCGCAAATAAAGTGCCCTATCCCGGCTTTCTTAAACCAATTCTTTATTTTTTTACTCCGTGATCGCTTTGTTTTCTGCTACTGGAGGGCGTTTTGTAAGTCCGCGCTTCCTCTACCGCGTTTTTTTTAAGTGTGTGTGCTTGTGTCTGTGATTTGACCACACTTTGGCCGAATGAAAGAGAGAGGTGTGTCTGCGTATCTTTACGTGCGCGCGGTTGGGTTTTCTGTTTGTTTGTGGCCACCTGTTTTTTTTTTTCCACTTTTACACGCTGGGCTCGTAACGTAAGTTTGCTCATTTTTGCGTTCTCCTGTTTGCATCTGCACCGTAATTCACCCCAAATAGCGCAGCAAAGAAAACCATGCCGCCGGAGAACCCGCCGGTTTATTGATGAAGGATAAATATTAAAAAAAAAGCCAGGCTTTTGTCCCTAGAGAGAAAACAAAAATGTAAAACGAACGCGTGCCGGCTTTTCTCGATGCGTTTTCTTGCGGCTCCTTCCACCCTCCCTTCTGTTCTCACCTTTTTTTTTTTCTTGCTTTTTTGGACCCTCGCTCAGTGTTTCCGCTTTGGGCGTGGCGGGTAGGGTGATGGGTTGGGCTGTGTAGTATTGTCGGGGCGGGCGAGCAGCTGGCCCCTTGGGCAGGAAGGGATGGTTTGGAAAGAGGAAGAGAAATGGTGAGCGGAAGGAGGGTTGTAGCAGAGAGTTATTTTTTTCCGCTTGAAAATGAGCTTTCATTCTACTGAAGGAGCTTTCAGATGTTTTTAAATTCTTTTTTCTTTTTTTTGTTGGGCCTTTGACGGCGGGGAATGAAACAGTCGACAAGCGATTACAGAACAAAACAAAAAAAAAAGAAAAATAAACGATGGAAGATGCGAATGCTTATATATATATAAAAAAAAAAGTCGCTGTTGCTTTACAATCTAGTACTGTGCACATCGTTGCTGTCTTTGCATCGGACAGTAAAATGGCTTTGGGGAGGGAAAAGAAAACAAAAAAGCAACACGCGCGGGTTGAACAAAAAAAGGTGTGAGGGGATTTTACAAGCACACACGCACATTACACCGTAGTGAGCGCTGCGAAAAAAAAAAAAAAGTTTAGCACAACAGACACGGGGGGAAGGTGGGAACGACAATGTGAGCAGCAGCTGAGTGTTGGAACAGACTTTTTGTCTGGCGCGCGCAGTGCAATGCTCATTTGAACAACACACAAAAGCTCAAATGAGAGGTAATGGCATCTCTCGGAAAAAAAAAAAATTAGAGAATTTGTAACAATGCGAAAAAAAAAAGATGTTTGTAATTTAATTAACGAGGACACTCGAGCGTGCCGTTCGGAGAGTGAGAGGCTTGCAGCCGCAGCAGCACGGTGGTCGAACGTTTTGTCCGACTTAAGCTCTGAGTGACCACTAGTAGAAAAAGAAAAAAAAAGAAGTATCATGTCAATAAAGCAGGGAAGAAATTAGAAAGAGTGCAATTCCAGCTAGGAGAGGGGTATTCTCCCTCGGCACCCACCTCACAATGCGCAAGCCCGTCACGCGAGCCGACGGTTCTTAACGAGGATCGCGAAGAAGGCAACCAGCGCGACAACGCGGGTGCCGAGGACGACGCACAGGCCAATCTGGCAGCCCACGCTGACCGTACCAGGCACGGCCATGGTGGCGATCGTGAGGCCTAGGCATGCACAGGCGAAGAGCACAAGCACCACCATCGAAATGCAGAGGCACACGAACGCGCCGTATTTGCGCGGGGCAGCGATGAGAAGTTCATGCGGCTTGGCGGCAAGGTAGCTGAGGCAGGTGACCATGGCAATAAAAGAGATGCCGCCGTCGACGAAGCAGAGGGTGCCGAGGGCGAAGAGAGTGGCGTCGAAGAAAAAGTCGGGCGAGGTCGAGCTCGAATTCGAATCGTTGAAGCTGTCCATAAACACAAACACCCCCAGCACAATAGAGGCGACGGCGGCGGCGAGCGCTGCCGCAGTCAACACGATGGAGGCGATGCGGTACTTGCGGCGGCCGTTCACGACGTACTCGGGCAGCTGCGGCTCTTCTTCCATCGCGAACTGCGCCACGGCGGGGCGGACGTTGGCACCGTATGAGAGCACGTTGCCGTAGCAGTACGGCACCCCTGTCACATTCTTCTGCAGCTCCATGACGTTGACGGGCTTGCCTGCGCGCACAGTGAATGCGGTGCGCGACTCCGCGTCTGGGATAGAAAAAAAAAAAAGAAAACCGCGGGCTTGTGGATGTGAGAGAAAAGCACTAAGAAGAACAAATGGAGCTTAAATTTTTTTTTTCTCCCTGCAAAACAGATTTGTGGCAGTCGGAAACTGAATTGTTTGCGTGCTGCTTTGGACACTTATTTGCTGTGACCAATTAAGTCAACATTTCAAACGACGACGAAGAAAAAAAGTGCGAGCAGAAAATTGTAGGAAAAGAACATAAGCATGTTGTAACGGATTTGCGCACACGCGCAGCAGCAAGGCGGACCTCGACTACTCCTTCTGTTCGAACAACGAAGAAAACAAAGACAAGCGTAGCGTTGCCGTGTCCACTGAAGGACACTATCGTTGTGCGACGCCGTTCCACACAAAAAAAAAAGCTGCACCTCACCAGTGGCCCAGCTCAACTCCGGTCGTTGGAGTGCTATTTTCTTTGCTGTTATTAATATTCTTTTTCGGAGTTCGATTGTAATCTCACACACGCGCATGGTTAAATAAACGTGACATTTTAGAGGCACCATGGAAAAAAAAAAGCTGGGGTGAAAGACATAAAAAAAAAGGAAGAATCACACGCTGAGAGTTGCTTAAAGCATGGGGGAATAACGATCAAAGGTGAAGAGGAAAAGCAACAGCCTCCGTTCTCTCCATCAGAGTCATCAATTCATAGCGTGAAAAGCAGATTGCACTGTAAAAGAGAAAGAAAAGAGAAAAATAACACACGCGGGAAAGTAGGGGGTAAGGGACTTTAAATAGCGCAAAAAAAAAAAAACAAAAAAAAAACAAAGAAAAGAAGAAATGATATGAAGAAAGCACACGCAGTTTGTGTTTCGTAAAGAAGAAAAAAAAAGGAGTAAACAACAGAATTGTGACGCTGCTCTCCCTCCCGCTGTTCGGTGAGCGGCACAGCACGTCGCGCCTCGTGCACACAGATGTTCGCAAAGGGCTCCTAGAAACAAAAAAAAAAAGAGGCGTTGTTGCGTGAGGTGGTGCGCTGTGGACTCATAACGAGTTGAAAGGAACGCACAGCTTCATCTCTTTCGTACAAAACACGTCGCATGCCATCCTAACGGCACTGAGGGTGTGGCAAAGGCCTTCAGCATTCAGTACCGGTTGCGGTAGCAGATCAACACGACGAACAGCGCGAGCCACGACACCATGCGAAATGCAGGCACGATGCAGAGCGCGACCGGCTCCACCGGGTACTGCCTGTACGCGTTCAAAATCAGCGGCACCGCGAAGGAGTACGCAGAGAAGAGGAAAAGCAGAAAGAGCCAGATGCAGAGGCAGGTCTGCCTCCCCCTGCTGTACGCCGGTGTCAGGAGAATCTTCGCCGGCCGGCGAGCCAGAAGCACAATGAGCGTCACCGCGGTGATAATGCTGCACAGACATTCAACAAGGACAAGAATGTACATGAAGAAGCTGATGATGACGTAAAGGGCAGGGCTGTCGGAGCCCGGGTAATGGAAGGTGTTGCAGTCGTGCAGGACCATCACGCTGATAGCAACGGACCCCAAGGCGCTGATCAGCGCGATCGCGACAAGCACCAGCGCCGCCACGCGGTACTTGGCGTTGCGGGTGGCGCGTGCGATGAGTGCGCTGTTCTGCTCTGTGCTCGACGGCGGCATCGCCACCGCGCTGCGATCTTCCGTCCCATCGACGACCCTCTCCACCCCATTCGCCCGCTTGGCGGCATCGCTGCCGCTGGAGATGACCTTGCCGTAGGCGACCTCGCTCTCATTGTAGCTCACCGGCTCATGGCTGAAGCTCGTATGCGACGACATGCTTGAGGTCGAAACGCTTTTATTTTTTATTCTTGTAAAAATTGTGGAGGTGTCTGTGTGACTGAGCCGGTGTCTTGGAGAGGAAAAGAGGGGAAAAATGAAGCGCAAGTGTCCGGAGTTGAGAGAAACAAAAATGAAAATATGCAGAGAGTCGTAAGCAGGAGTAGCAAGTCTGCAAAAGCGTGAAAGACTCTTAGTTTTTAAGTTTAGGTTTTCTTCTTAAGCACTAGATTGGAAAACACGTAGGATGAGAAAGGCGCGCGACAGAGAAGAAAATGTAAGAGTTGTTGGATGTTGAGCGTGGTAGCAAGTAGATGAACGGCAACAAAAAGTAGCGGAAGACGGCGCAGAGGAAAAAGTGTAGAAAAGAGTAGAAAAGTATTTTTTATTACGAGAAAGAGGCTCGAATGTATCATTTTTACTGGGGAGCGACAGCCTAAATAGAGACATGACGTGAATCGCGAGCAGCTCGTAGGTTTCAACAATGACTCGCTAGCAAACAAGTACATTTTTTTTTCTAATCTTGCCACTATGCCTGCTGAGACAACATTAAGCGGCGAAACCGTTGCCTCTCTCCCCGTGTCGATGGAGAAGTTCAGATAGCGTTAGCGCGCTTGTGCGAGCCATTTTTTTTTTCGCTGCTTGTCCAGACAACGTTTCAATTTTAATGTTTTCATTTTTTCGCCATACATTGCTTCCAAATCAATGGAAACGAAGAAGAAAAAAAAATGCGTAACAAGTAAAGATTAATTAGAAAACCGAACGCGCTTGCGTATTGTTTTTTTTTTTTTTAGTTCAACAAAGTGCTTTCCGTTCACACGTCGTAAACCAGGTAAGTTGCATTTTCTCCTACTTACCAGACGCTGAGAACGAAGACTTTTTCTTACTATACACAGGGGTCAGAATTGGGGTTCTTTCGATCGCTTTCTGCTGCGGACTTAGCTATATCTTCACACACTGTGAAGACAACTTTTTTTTTTTGAAAAGAAAACATCTATTATAGATTGTCTTTTCAGTCTTAAAGTATTTTTTTAAAAAAGGTAAAATCGCTTTCATCGCTTACTGCTCTTTCGAAAGTTGAACAGCAAGAGGAAATTATAATCGAAGAGATGAAGAAGAAAGAAAGAGGTTACGACTCACGATGTTCATCTATTGCAAACCGTTGTTTCAGAACCTCCGTAACATTGGGATCGTAGTCGGAAGGCTATCACAACAACAATAAGAAAAACTTCGGGCCGAAGTAATAATAAAAAGGAGAAAGCTAAATAGCCAAATCATTCAACAGAAACAAAGGTGCTAGAGCAAAGAAAAAAAAAAAGAAGTGTTCGACACTGACGTATTGTGCAGCCGCGAGAGCTGAGTTGCTGCATTTGTTCGCGATCATCCCAAGGCCCAAACTTGCATTTAGAAAGAACAAAGTGATGACAGGAGACAAAAAAGAGAAAAAGAAAACAGAAGGTCACAACTTCACAGCATTAAAGGCTGCACGACAGTGGCACGAATTGGGAAAAAAAAAAGAAAACGACACAGAAAAGACTAGCAGTCAGGAGAAGCCAGTAGCAACTCAGTAAGACTGCAGCTTTAGAGCGCGAGCGTGTACGAAGAAAAAGATGAAAAAAAAGGAGTTTTTTTTTTTTCATGGGATTTGTCTTGCTTACTTGGCTGCGGTTTCATCTCACTCTGTACCTGGATAGTAATGACGTAAAAGCAATTGTCACCTATCTCTTTTTTCCTCTCTCGGTGCGTGCTGTGTGCTTCACCTACCTTTTTTTTGTTCTTACCTTCACATTTTCTTGCTCCTTCCTTGTTGATAAAAGCATCGGCACCAGAACAAGACGGAAAAGAGATTTTAGTGCTCTTTTGCATTAGACGAAGCGAATCTAGCGAAAACGTCTATGTGTGTGCCGTTGCATTCTACCGTTTTCCATTTCTTTGATTTGAAAGGCGGACACGGGGAGAAAGAGTGAGGTAAGGAGGGAGGCAAAGCACGGGCGACTACATACAAAGAATTGCACAGAAGAGAGGAAAGCAGGCAAGAGTTGTTTTTTTTTTTTTTGAAAATGAACGCGTTTGCCGCAAGAGGGGAGCCCCACCGTACATACTCAAAGTTTAGAGAACTAAAAGAAAAATCGAAGTTCGAAAAAATCCTCGATTTTGAGTGCAGCGACGTCAGAAAAGATCAGAATTGCGAAAAAAAGAAAGGGACGACGTCAGCACAGTTATAAGTACTGAAACGACGCAAAAACCGATGTACAACCAGGATGCCAGCACTTGGCGACAAGAGTATCAGCCAAGATTTTTTCCGGCTTCTGTGTACTGGAACCTCCAAGTAATAAAAGTCGGGGGAAAAAAAGAAGGAGGTCGGGATCTCTGCTACGTCACAAAGCACAAAAACGAGGGTTCTATAATAGATACGCTTGGTTAAAAACTAAGAGAACAAAAAACATCGGAGAAAAGCATTTTGAACGAACGGACTAGTGTGTGTTTCAGATTTGTTTCTTCAACACTCACCAGGAAAGGAAAAAAAAGGAGCATTTCTACCATGCTTCTGCTGTGATGGAGGCGGAAGGCAAGCACTGTGGCACCGGTTCGTCAAGCACCAAAATATGCGCGTGTGTTTCGCAGCTGCGATGTGACAAAAAGGTAACGTTGCACAGATTGCTCGCCTTTTTTTTATCGGTCTGTGGATTGTACATTAACCAAAACCTCTACAAACAGTTTTTTTTTTCGCCTCCTCATATCATCGTCTCGCTCACAGACGCTTTTTCCGCCGTTGCTTTACGCTCTCGCATGCCTCAGACACCCACTTCAACTTCTGGCAACTACTTCACTTTTCTTCAAAAATCACCCACATTAATTAAAAGAAAAAAAAAAGAGGAACGAGAAGAAACGAAGACTGGGTTTCTTTTTTTTTTTTTTTTACAGGTGGGAGTTCTTCGCGGGGTACAGCAGCGTCTCACCCATCATGCAGCGCGCCACAGCGCAGCCGACGGAGATGGTGTCGTTGACGTTGGCGTCCGACGTGGCGAGCATCGGGTTGCACTCCACCACGTCGAGGGCGACGAGGCGGCCGCACTCCGCCACGCGCTCGCACAGGTACAGCGCCTCGCGGAAGGAAAGGCCACCGCGCACCGGCGTGCCCGTCGCCGGGACGTAGAGGGGGTCGATGGCGTCCACGTCGTACGACACCATCACCGGCTCCGTGCCGGACGGCGAGACGGCCTTGAGCGCCATCTGCACCACCTTCTCCATGCCGTAGCGGTCAACGTGGTGCATGCTGAAGGCGGCAATGCCGAGGTCGTGCAGGATCTTCTTCTCCGCGTCATCGACCTCGCGCAGGCCGATGTAGGCGATCTTGTTCGGCTTCAGCACCTCCGGCACCCACGAGAAGCACTCCGGGATGTGCTCGCGGTCGAGGCCCATCAGGATGGACAGCGGGCAGCCGTGCAGGTTACCGGTGATGGTGCCCGACATGGTGTTAATGTCGGCGTGGGCGTCGACCCAGATCACGCCCGCGTTGGGGTGAGCGGAGAGGACGCCGGCCACCGTGCCGATGGCGATGGAGTGGTCGCCGCCCAGGGTGAGGGGGAAGCGGCCCTCCTCGGCCACCTTGCGAACACGCTCGTACAGCTTGCGCGTGCACTCGGCCGTCAGCCGCGGGCGCTGGATGTGGCCGATGTGGTCGTCCGTCTCCTTGCGCTTGCGGGCCTCGATGGCCTTCCCGTCGAGCGGCTTCTCGATCGTCGTCTGCCAGCCCAGCTTCTCCATATCGCGCTGGATGCCCTCCTTGATGAGGTAGTCCGGGCCCAGCTCGACGCCGCTCTTCGGCTGACCACCAGAGAAGGGGGCGAGGATGATGCCCATCTTCTTCTCCTGGTAGTACTTGTAGGTCTGCAGGTGCGACATGATTTGGCGGGTTTGAATGAAAGAAAGAAGGAAAAGAGAGAAGTAGGGAAAGCCTGGAATTAATAGAAGAATAGTAGCGAAGAAAGAGCGTAGAAGTGAGCGCAGTAAACTGAAGCAGATGAAAGCACAAAATTGCAGAAAGAATGTAATTGCGGAAGGTTGTGTCAGAGTTGTGCAAGTTGGCAACCATGAAAAAGGAGATGTGCAGAGGAAAAGAGAGAGGAAGAAAAGAAAAGTCAAGGGAGAGAGAGAGAGAAAGCTGAAACTCACAACAAGTATGATGGAGAGAGAAACAGTTGAGCTGGGCTCTTTTCTTTCTTTCTTTCAAATCAGCAAAAAATGTTCTGCAATTTGTTAGTTTAACATTTCACATTCACACCGGCGCACGAAAATATTACTGGCTTATAGCCCAACACAAACACAATTCTGCCTTTTCAAAATTATTTTTTTTCTTGTACGCAGCTTTAATAAGTGTGTGTACTGTGACAAAGGCACATACATAATTTCTGCGTGGCACCAGAGCCAGCATCACACAGCGACGTTTTAGTCACGATCAACACGGCCATCGATAGACGGGAGGGAAGGAATGATCGATGTTGCCATTAGTCAATAGAGAAAGTAAAATAAAAAAAAGGACTGATAAGCAAAAAAAGAGAGGAAATTGACCGAACAACAACAACGAAAAAAAGAAAGAAAGAAAGCAAGTAAATCGATTTCGATAGCACGCTATCCGATACCAGAGAGAGAGAGAGAGAGAGGTGCTTTGCTTCAGATGATCGCTGCGCTAGTGCAAGTACTCCCCAAAGGCATCATCGGAGCTCAACGCGTCCCACAAGGCTGCGTCGACAGCAAGATAAATCACCACACCGTCCGTGCACTGATCGGAATCAGCAGACCCACCATCTGCGGCGGGAGGCGACGAAAACTTCGGTGGGCGGGGCAAGATGTAGCCCAGCGCATCCATGAGCGAAATGCACGTGAAGGGCGTGCTGACCAAAACCGGTCGCAGGCCTTCGCACGCGGTGGCGCTGTAAAAGTCGAACTTGTTCCACGCACTGATCGCAAAGCCGCCTGGAGTGAAGTGCGTGCGGATGCGCGTGCGGTCTGGCTGGGCGGTAATCCAGCAAGCGGTTTGACGCACCGCTTCCGCCTCAAGCTCCGGCGCGCGCAGCATTGTGTGGACGACGGTGGCGAGCTGATGCAGGGGGGCGTCGTGAAGCACTTCAGGATCGACCTTGACACTGGGAGCAAAGCAGCCGCAGGGCATGTACGCTGCCGCCTCCGCGGGCGAGCTTAAGAAGCGATCGCGAAGGTTGATGGAGGTCAAAAAGTCTGTCGGCGGCCACTGCGTGGGTGGGCTGACGGCGCCGTCGCTTCTCTCCTCTTCTTTCTTTGTGCGTGCGTCGCGCGCCTTGTACACGGCACAGCGTGCCTGATAGACCTTCTGCCACAACAAGGCGTTGACAGCTTCAAACGTGGAGACCCACCCTTTTCCATCGGGCGGCGTCGCCGCTCGCTTCAGCGCCTCCAGCTGCGCCGCAGAGAAGTAGAGCTCCCGACCAACCGTTTCTGGCGGAGGCCACGGATACACCGCTGCGGCTGCCGCAGCCCCATCGTTTGTCGGCTCCTTCTCCGCCTCGAGGTAGAAGCCGGCTGGCTGGTAGGCCAACGCCTCCGCCACCTGTGCCGCCGTTGCCTCTGCGAGAAAATTGGCGAGGTACGAGCGCCACTGCGGCCGCACGGTGAGACACGGCGTCGCCTCGCCCGCTCGCAGCTTCCCAAAGAGCTCCATGAGGTGCTGCACCACGAGAAAGAAGCCCTGCGCGTCTGTCAAGGCGTGCGAGATGCGAATGCCCAGCGCGACGCTGCCGCACGCAAAGCGCGTGTGCTGCACGGAGAAGAGCGGGTCGACGACGACGTGGTCGAGGGCCGGGTTGTACGGGGCAAAGAGCGCGTTCGAGTCAGCCGGAAGGTCAAACATCGACAGCACATCCGAGAAACAGCCGCTCGCTTTCTGCTTCGTGCTCTCGCTCTTCCTCTTCTTTTCGCAGTTTTGCGCGTGCAACTCTGCGAGGGAAAAGTCACACGTTGCCTCCACAAAGAGAGCACCGCTGTCGAGGCGGTCCACCTGTCGGTGACCGTTCGGCAGCAGCACGAGGCGGCCAGAGAGCTGCGGGTAGTAGTTGAGCAAGTGCGCCATCGCATTCTGCAGCACATCAGCAGGCAAGAACGAATTCGCAGCAGCAGCAGCAGCAGCAGTATCAGTATCAGCACCATCGTCGTGCGTGGAGTGGGGACGCTCGTACACAAAGGACATGGCGATGGGAATCATCGCCGCAACGAGGCCCTCCATGGCACCCAGCGGGAACGGCTCTGTGGGGAAAAGGTCATCCTTGCGAGCGCAGTGCACCACGGCGGTACGGCACGTGTGGACGCAATTGGCCGTCGCGGCGTCTTTTGTAGAGGTCGCGCAGCACGGCATATATATATATATATATATATATATATTATATAAAATTATGCGTTGATAAATGAGACTGCACGGAGACAAAAAAAAGAAAAGTACGAGAAAGAGAGAAAGAATTGGTTTTGTTGCTGCTGATGTTTTTGTGTTTTTCTAGCTTCGGTGCCTTCTAAAAGGTACAACAAAAGGAGACCTGTCACACTGACGAGCGCACGTAATACCCATTTCTAGGCTTTTGGAGACATCTCTTTCAAAACAACAACAGCATTCTAAAAAAAAAAAAAAAATGCTGAGAAAAAAAACTCTTCTCTTTTTTCTTTTTTGATCTCTCAAGGGAGCAGCGTTGCGGAGGGGAACAAAACGAAGAAAGTAAAGGGAACATAAATAGTAGAGCCCATTAAAAGAAGGAGAGAAGTTTGAAGGAAAAAAAAAGAGAAAAAAGATGTCTCAATTATTATCACAAATCCGCAGCACTACTCATCGCTGCGTTGTTGTTGTTTCCTGACATGTTGTGCAGCACATGCCACTGCAGCAAGAAGCGCTGAATGGTTAACAGCTGCAGCTGCGGCAGCGGTGACGTCGTCGTCTCCGCATCGCTGCTTTCGTTCGTCGCACGCCGCGAAGCATCGCTCCGCAGCAGCGCCGTGCACTGCGGCGGCACCTCAAACACACTCGCCGCGTGCTCCGTCGGGTAGAAGTCGTAGAAGTCGACCGTCATGACATCCGTGCTCGGCTCCCACCGCTGCAGCTGACGCTCCTGCGCGGTAGAGAGGGCGATCTCGTCGAACATCGGATGCCCAAAGAAGCGCCAGTTGGGCGACGTGTACGGCGCAGGGGCGACTTGCCGGCGCTCCAGATCCGGGCGTGCGCAGTACTCCAGCCGCCACGGCGTGAACGGCGGAAGAAGGGCACTCGACGCGGCAACCTCCTCATCGTCTCCGTCCGCGAGGGCCGTTCTGTTCACGACGTAGAAGCTCTGCTCCACGACTGGCATGTCAGGATACTTTTCAGCGCCTGTGAACCGCGTGGTGGGGACCCCGCGCACCATCACGTAGGGCTCCTGTGTGTCGACGGTGTAGCGGAGAGGCACGCAGAACGGAGCGACGCGGCGCGGCAGGTAAAAGACGTGGCAGCGGTGCTGCACGCCGTCGCGGCCACCTTCTCCCTCATCATCGTTCGCAACCTCCGACGCAGCGCCGGGTGCGGTGGTGGGCTGCGGTGGCGGGGTCGACGCCGTCGGCTGGAAGTCACGTTCGCCGTAAAAGAGATAGGCTCGCAGACGGCGGTTGTCCAGCAGAAAAGTGGTGCGGTGGTTGCGGAAGAATTGGTCGATGCGGACGGCGTCGGCGGAGCGGTCCACGTAGAGGTGACCGGTCTGCGCCACGGGGAAACGGTGAGCGATGGTCATGGTGGTGGCGATGGAAGCGAAGTAGCTGTCGGCGAAGTCAATTGCGCAGAAGTCGTCGAGATCGGTTTCATCGATGTGTCTCGCCGTGGCAGCCGTGGCGGTGGTGGCAGCACACAACAACATGTATAATACAAAGAGGCAGAACAGCAGAAGGGCCAAGGGCATCCTGCTGCGGCAGGACGGCGATGTGCGAGAAGACATGAGCCTGTTGACAGCGTAAGAAAGAAACAAAAAAAATGCGTAGTGGTTTAGCGTTTTCGTATTTTTTTTTTTTTTTGCTGTTGTTGTATGGGGAAAAAAATAGAAGGTGTGGGGGTTGAGGAAAGAGTGGCGAGTAGCTGTGTGCAAAGAAAACCAACAACGCCGTTTCGAACGTAGGAAAATCAGTATTTTGCTTTCGGTTGCGAGGATGCGTGCAGAGGGAACGGCATCAGTGAGAGCTTTAGAGAACTCTGCACTTTGTCCGAGCAGCACCGTAACCGAGGTACTTCGTTCGGTGGTCTACACGGCATTCTTTTGTCTTCTCCCACCTTAGCTTCCTTTTTCTAAAGTGTATGGGGAGGCCGCTTTAATAAAAGACAGTTTTGCTTTCCGTAAAGGTGAATACTTAATGCGCCTTGCCTCGTGCTGTGAAAGGAGGTGGTTGTACACTTCTCCAGTTTTGCTGCGCTCAAGGCACAGGCGACAGTGTTTTTTTCTTTCTTTCTTCAATTTTAAGGTTAGGTATATATGAAAGAAGAGACAAAAGGTGTCTTTAGAAAGGCTAGAGGAAAAAGAAGAAATGATAGGAAAAGAAAAAAAAAAAAGGAAAATAAAAAGGAGCACGAAGCCGCCATAAAACGAAAAAGATCGCTTCCATTAAAACGAGACTGTAGGGTAGACTGGTAAAGCCAATCAAACCAATTTGAGTAAGTGAGAGAGAGTGTGTGTAAACAAAGAAACTGACAAACGAACGAACACGTAAACTAAACGCTGAACCAGAAAAAGAAAAGCGGCGCAAGGCATTAAGAAGAAAGCACAAAAGAAGCAGTTGACGAGCACTTCTTTTCCTTACACCGTGAAGCTGACAAAGGCTTGATGAGCAGCCACAATGAAGAGAAAGAGAAGAAGCGTACAACTTAGATGCACGGAAGGCAAGGTCAAACTTGAGTTGGAGTACATCGTAAATGTAACCACGACAGTACATGCAAGGAAAAGCTCAAGTACCTGCCCTTCGCAAGCGTACGCAGATTTCGTGGGGAACGCTCTAAGAAAAGAAGAACAGAAACGCTAGTGAGCAGAAGAAAAGAAAAACTCTGCTACTGGTGTTCGATTCCTCCTTTTACCTTTTCCTGCTCCTCGAGTTTGATTCGATGTGTCTCTTCCCTCCTCCTTTTCTGTTTCCTTGATCACCTAACACGCTAGTTTTTCCTCATTAGAGCTTGCAGCTGGTTCACGACCGCGTTGGAATCACCCTGACGCCCACTAATGCGAATCGCCTGCTGCGGCTGCTGCTGTTGTTGCTGCGACGACGACGTCGCACGAGCATCACCGCGATAGTTCCCGCTTCTATTGTTATTGCTGTTGCCGGACGCAGACACTGTCGGGGGTGACGCGCTGGCCAGCTTGATCGAGGCCACTGAGAACGACGGGGCGACAGTCGGCTGCGCAATCGGACGTGTGCTGAAGGGCTCAATGGTGGTCGTGGTGGTGGGTGCTGTTACCGGCGCGCTCTGGAAAAAGAGAGGCACCTCCGTCTCCCGCTGGTTGCTCCAACCCTGCTGCTGCTGTTGTTGCTGCAGATGCTGCAGTTGCTGCTGCTGGCCCTGCTGTCCCTGGACGCTCAGTGAGGCGTTCTGCGAGGCGTAGCCGCCGTTGCCGGCGTTGTGGTGTTGCAGCTGACGGCGATAGCCAGAGCTAAGGTTGCCCGCTGCACTGCCCCCGACGACGGCTGCCGTGGGAAAGCTCGTCGGTGCATTGCTGACGTGCGCCGACTGCCGCTGCGTCGGGAAGGCGGCGCTGTGCGCATCACTGTACACCGCCGTGGTGGCCTTCACCGTCGGTGCGGTGTGCCGCCTTTGCTGCTGTTGCTGCTGCTCGTTGATCATGTTATCATATGCGGGATCGCCGGTGTGGCTCAGACCAGTAGGGCCCGATGCCCAGTCATCCTCCAAACTGTCTCCGTGACGACCACCACGCTGCTGTTGGCGGCCTCCTCTCTGTTGCTGCTGCGGCGGTGAAAAAGCGTCGGCCTGGCGCCGGGGCTGACCGCGACCGCCGCCGTTGCCTCCGCGCACGTGCAGCTGCAGGTGCTGCTGCTCCTCATGCTGGCGCCTCTCCAGCTCCTGCATGTACTGCTGATGCTTCGCTTCTCGGATCTGCCGCTTGCGGGCCTCCTGCGCGGCCTCCTCGCTGGTCTTGGGCCAACGCGAGCCGTGGTGCTGGCAGTGGCTCTTGCGCGAGCACGGCCGGCCGTCGTCTGCGTCGTGGCTAAACGGGCAGTGGGTGCCACGCGTGCACTTGCCGAGCAAGTTCTCACAGCACAGCCGCGTCTTCCACAACTCCACCTCCTGCATGTCGGCAGGGGTGTCGTGATCGTGCAGGGCGGCCGTGGACGGCTCGAGGCTGGCGGGCGACGCACTCCCAGCGGACGCCGCCGCCGCCGTGGTAGCGGAAGGTGGCGTACGAGCATCATGTAACTGCTCCGCACTCGCCCCTGCTGGAGTGGTGGTGGTGGTGGCGGCTGTCTGCGACGCCTCCCGTTGCTGCTCCTCCTCGTGTTGGTGTTGCTCGGCCAACTTGTGCAGACGCTCCTCTGCCGCGATGATGAGCGGGGCGCCGGAGTCGAGCAGCAGCACCTGCCGCAGTGTCTCCATCGTCTCCAGGAGACCGTTGTCCTGGTGCTGCGCGACTGGGTCCTTGAACGGGATCGGGCACAGCGCGATGTCGGGGTGGGAACACTTGTCCGGCGAGTCGTCGATGATGATTGTGTTGACGGCGTGGAAGCTGAGCGGGTAGCGGTCGAAAATCACCTGCAAATTCTTCTCCGTGCCGTACGGGTTCTCTGGAGATGCCTTGGGCACGCACGCGTCGCGGAAGAGCGTGAAGAGGAGAAGGTCGCGTTGACTGCCGAAGACGTGGTCAATGATCGGGTTCGACGAGCGCTGCAGCCCGCTGGTCCAGACCGCGACGACGAAGTTGGAGAAGACAAACTTCAGGAAGTCGGCCACGTGGGGACGAAGAATGAAGCTGCCTCGCCCACGCGCCACGAGCACGCCGTTGAGGTCGAGCACCACGAGGAAGGCACGGCGCAGGGCGGTGATGGGCAGCGTCACATCGTAGCCGTTCCGCGTTTCTACGGTTGCCTTGTCGTGGTCCTCGTCAATTGCGGTGACGACGCCGATGGCGAAGCGCGTGTCGGAGACCTGCACGCGAACGTACTGATTTACCTCGAAGCGCTCACGTCGCATGTAGTGGGCACGCCCGCCATCTAATGATGCTGGGGACGACAACGAGTTCATTTTTTTCTCTCCTCTTCTTATCTTTTTTTTTGTTTGTTGTTGTTTTTGCGTGTGCGTTTGTTTTGTGAATATTTACTGTCAGTGGGAGCGGCAAGTGAGAAAAAAACGATTAATTGACTCTTCTATTCTCTAACCTCAAACTTATTTTAATCCCCTCTTTATCGATGTATGCGCACGTTGTGATGGACTATGCAATAACGAGCCTTTGAAGAAAAGACTACAAAACGCAAGTATGCTATCCACCTCTTAAAGCAAGCAAGAAAAGGGAAAGGAAAAAGAAAAGGGCAGTACGTAGTTTTACAAACAAAAAGCGACAAAGGAAGAGAAAGAAGAAGAGCGAACCGCAGGTGTTATTCACGCTTATTTGGCTAGGCCAGACTTTACAAAAAATGCACTTACCAGAAAAGCGCAGAAAACAAAATGCAAAGTAGCAAAAAGAAGAAAAAAGATAAGAAAAAGAAGAAAAACAATGGGCACGCGGCTGTATTTCTTGAGTGTAAAACAGTAAAAAGAAATAGAGCAAGAGAAAGAACAACAAGATGGAAGCGAACCGGGGCAGCTCGTTATAGCAGAGATAAAAGGCGAGCGCGCGATCACTGACCGGGAATGGGATAGTGCCACTTCAGTCAAAAAAGTAAGGAGAGACAGAAAAAGAAAAAAAGTTGTGGTACTGGTAATAAGCTTGTGACAAATTCCCAATTAAAAAAAAACCTAGAATAGTCCTTTTTTCTTCTTTTTGTTCGCGACGTCTTTTGTTCCTTTCGTTGTTGTTGCTGCTGCTGCACTGCGCTGTTTGTGGAAGCCTCGAGAATAACTTATCGCGTTCACTTTCCTACTTTTCTAATTTTCTCTTTCCTGACTGTTTTTCCGTCTCAGACCTCGAGAACTGCCGTTGACAGAAGGCAAGCAAAAAGGAAAAAAAAAGAAAAAGTGGTTGTGTTGAGCAGAAAGTGCACGCAACACGTAGAAAGCGAGATCCAACTGGAGAAGAGAGACAGTCGTGCAATGCAACACTGGTATTAAGAGCGCTGGTAGACAATATTTTGTCGTGAGTGCGTGAATGTGTGGAGGCTTTTGGGAGAAAGTGTGTGTGTGAGAGAAAATGAAAGATGAAGCTAACACGTTTTGTTTTAAGCGACAGGATAGAATGCCGCCCTGCTAATTAGAAAACTTGCGTCGCTTGTTTTTCTCCTTTTCTTTCTCAATTGCGCAAAACAGGGGGAGTTAAAAAAAAAAGGCAACAATAAAGAGTTAAACAGTTTGTGTGCGTATGTTGACGCAGTTATGTGTAGAAACAGAGTTGAAATCAAGACGCACATAAAAGACGTCAATGAGGGGTAGAAAAAACAAAGGTGGTGTGTAGACGGGGAAAAACACATCAAGGAAAAAGTCTTAAGCGCAAAACTTTGACTGTCCTTGGTGAACTAAACGAATAAACAACAACAAAAAGGAAATGTTGAACTGGATCTCTGCGATGAACTAATGTGAAAGAAAAGCGAAAAGCTTCGCAACAACAATCAACAGGACCGATGTTCTTTCTCTTTTTTTTTTAGACCTAATGTACTGCCTTCAGTTTTTTTTTTGCTTTTGTTTTGTTGTTTCGCTCTGATGTTGGGGCAGCGCGCGCATCAGGGGGCAGAAAGCGTCGCAGCATCTCAAACACGCAGCTGAAAGCAAACGCCAAAAAGATTGGCGGAATGTAAAAAGAAAAAAAAAGTAAGTCAGGCAGCAGCCGCATCTCTCAGCGCGCTTCACAAGCATTGGGTAAAATAAAGAAACACGTAACCACGTGCACTCCTAGTCACTTTTTCTTCCTTCTTCCTGCCTACCAGTAGGACACCTGCCGCAACCTGTTCCACCAGCGCTGAAACAGGCACAGCAACACAAAAAAAGTGAAGTAGAGTGGACGCTCAATGCCGGAGAAGAGCAAACCCCACACAAAATTCAGAGCTTGCAGCAACCACGACGAAGACGAAGAAAAAGACGCTACACCATTGCCACCGCCGTGCGACATCCGCCCACTGTCAAGAGCGCCACGCGTGCTTCGGACGTGGCTCAGGTCTCCAAACACAGCGCGGGTGTGCGCCGCCACGAGCTTCGTGGCCAGATCGTGAAAGCTCATCACCTTGCGGTACTGCGGATGGTTCTCTGGCTTTGTCGCAGCGGCGTTCTTCTTTTTCGTTGTGGCTGCCCCTTCCGCTGCTGCTGCCGTCAACGTGGAAGTGTTGTCGGCATCGCTGGTGTTGTTGATGGCTTTGGCTGCCGCCTCTCGTTGTCGCTGCTGCTCTGCCCTCTCCTCTTCCTCCTCTTTTTCCTTCTCCAGCATCCGCCGTAATCGCTCGTTTTCGCGCGCGATCTGCGACACCTCGTCAGGGTCCAGAAAGAAGAACTGAATCACGCCGGAGTCCACGAGGTCGGCGATGATGTGCACGACCGCCTCCTCTACCGTGGATGCCTCCGACTGCAGGCGCAGGGGAATGCGGCGCGGCAAAAACTGCGTGCGTGGGCGGACCTCGTCTTCGATGCCAGCACTCCAGCGACTGTACTTCTCCTCCAGGCTGTAGAAACGGCTGCCGCTGGTGATCTCGTCGTTGACGGCGGCTACAGGACCGTCATCATCATCACCATCATCCTCTTCTTCGCTTTCTTCACCTTCCCGCATCTCATCCGTACTCTCGTCATCGACGTCGCTGTCCCACATGCTGGCCGCCAACTCCCGCTGCCGCTGCCGCGCCTTCCTTTCCGCCTCGTTCTCGCCATCTCGTGCAGAGCGGAGAGGAAATCGGGCGTTGAGCTCTGCCACACGCAGCACCGCCGCGCGGGAGTAGGCGAGGCGGGCGTACAGCTCCAGCGACGGCAGCAGCTGAAACGCGCGCAGGTGGGTGGTGCGGAGGAAGAGGGTGACGGGGCTGCAGCTGATGATGCTGCGATAGCCGCGACTGCACATGCGCTTGTACACAGCCGGCAGAATCTCAAAGGCACGGTCGTACACGGCGCACGTGGTGCACGCCGCGCTTGTGTGGTACACCACGGCGGAAGGGAGAATGCGATGGAGCGCTCGCATGCGCATGCCGGACTGCCGCGACGGCTGCGGCAGCTCTACTTCGTCGGGCAGCAGGTGGCTCGTCTCAGCACGTCGAGGCCCCGTCAAGTCCGTCTCCCGCACAAATGGCAGATACGGCGGCGCGATCACCGCTGCACCGGCACGTGTGACACGCTCCGCCTCGGCGCCTCGCACCTCCTTCTCCCATAGTTGCTGGATAGCACGCAAAAAGTCATGCAGATTGCGGTCGAACCCGCGTTTTGTGGTGGCCGGGTCGAGGTCGAAGGCGCGTACGATGATGCTGGGAAACACGACCTGTTCGTGGTAGTGCTGCGCACGCGTGAAGGTGGCGTTGCTCACAAGCAGCTGCGCACCGCGGCTGGCGAGTGTGGCGTTGGCGTGCTGCCTGTACGCCTCCTGCGCAACCCGCTGCAAGCAGCCACTCGTGTTGTGGCACTCGCGCAGGAGCTGCGTCCAGTTCACTGGGGCACCGCCGGCCGCGCGTGGTGGCAGCTCAACGGCGGGCACATCGAGGAGACTGCGATTGAGGCTGAGCACGGCTCCGGCGCCACGCAGGACGGCCTCGTAGGCGGACGGGTTCATGCCCACCGTCCGATTCGCCCGGATCCACGACGCCATCTCCGCCTGCATCGATAGGAACTCGCCGGCGTTGTCGAAGAGCACAATTTCATTTGGGGTGCCGCGGAGCAGCTTCCACAGTGCCGAGGTGAACGTCTCGCTCGACTCGCGCAGCCGCCGTGCACGATGCATGTCGTCGAGGATGGTGCTGTACCGTGCAGCACCGCAGGTGGCAAGGGCACTGGTGGTCGACGCCACGCCCATCGCGGAGGAGACGAGAAAGTGAAACGACACAGTGGGGCAGCTGTCGAACT
>JASAOP010002588.1:0-37590 GCA_030849055.1 Crithidia thermophila | reverse complement strand
AAAAAAAGAGGGGGGGGGGGGGGACAAACGAGGGAAAGTGGCTTTTTCATTGAGGTCTCGCGGCTGGGAGTTTTTACGCCTTGGTCTCGACCTTCGCGAGTTCCTTGCTTTTTTTTTTTTTAGAATCGACAGTCGCAAAGCAACACGCTGACTTATTCTCCACTTTTACTCTTTTTTTTTAAATTAAAGCGAGGCAAACGGCATGAGAAAATAAAGAAACGAAGAAGAAGAAAACGCGCTAGCTGGTGGCCTTACTGGCGCGCAGCACTTTCTTGGATGGGCGACTGCGCGAGCGCGCACCGCTCCTCTCATACGCGCGGCCGTCCTCAAAGGCAAGGCGCAGCTGCTCCTCCACCTCGCCCTTCAGCTTGTGCATGAGCAGCTGCCGGTCCTTCACCACTTCATCGTACGCCTGCTGGAGCTGCGCGACGTGGTCCTGCGCCATGCGCTCGCTGCGGCGCATCTCGTTTTCGTAGAGGTACTGCAGCCGCTCGTTCTCCAGCTGGACCACTCGGCCGCGGTCCTGCAGCAGCTGCACGCGCGCGCGCAGCTCCGTCACCTCCTCCTGCTGACGGCGAAGAAGAAGCAGGTCGGCGTCGGAGGGCGGCGCGGCAGCGTCCATCACAATACCCGCCTTGATGAGCGCCAGCCGCTCCGACTCCCGAAGCGTGGGAGCGCCGTCCAGCTCCTCTTCTTGCGGTTGCACCGCTTCAGCGGCTGCAGCGGGTGGCGCGTCAGCACGCAGCGCCGCGCTGTCGGTGATCCACGTCACGCCGGCGTCGAAGGCGATGAGCATCGGCTCCCAGAAGATGTCCAGCAGCAGCTCTTGGCGCGCACGCTGCTCCTCCTCCACCAGCTGCGCCAACTGTGCTGCGAAAGCTGCGGCCGCACCACCGCGGCGGCCGTCTTGACCGGCGCCGACAACGCGCACGTTGCTCATCCACGTCCCGTCCTGCGCGAGCTCCTGCAGCCCCGCCACGCGCTGGTTGAGACGCAGCTCCTCCTGCCGCAGCCGCGCCACCTCCAGCGTGGCGGCCGTCAGCTGCGTCTCGGCGCTCTCCTTCTGCTGCTGCAGGGCGGTGTTGCGACTACGCAGATGCGCCACCTCCTCCGACAGCCGCGCGACGAGGGTGCGGTGCTCCTGCAGCGCGTTGGCGGATTGGCGCAGCTGTGCGAGCTCCGCCTCCCGCAGGAGGCCCATCTGCGCGAGGGCGTCGTCGAGGCGGTAGATCTGCGTCTGGGCGATGACGGGGTCGAAAACGGCAAGGGCGGCCTGCAGCGCCGCGTGCACGTCCGCCTCGTCCCGCGCTGCGAGCACGGCGGAGCTGGTGGCGCCCTCCGCGATGCTGGCTTGCACATCCTCACCGATGCCGTCGTGGTTGTTGCCGGCGCCTCGCACAATGCAGACCGTCCTCGTGAGGTCCTCCACCTGCAGCTGCGCGCGTTGCAGCTGCGTACTGAGGTAGGTGATGTGGTTCAGAAGGCGCCGTCGATCGGCGTAGTCGGCTGCTGTGATGTGCACCGGCGCGTCGCCTTGCTCACCCGCCGGGGCGGACTGCGCGGGGCTCGCGCGGAGCTGCGCTTGCGTGCGGACAAGCAGCTTGCGCTCTTCGTCGTCGCTCACTTCTTCCACGGCGGCGCCGTGCGGTGGCGACGCCGCTGCGGCATCTCCGCTGCGCGATTCGTCGGAGGGGGAGGAGAGGGCGGAGATGCCGGTGATGATGGGGCTGCGCTCCTGCGGCGATGGCACCGACGCGGCGTGCACGCTGGACGGCGTCTGTGGCGGACTGTCCGTCATTGGCAGCGTGGGCGCGTGTTTCTTTTTGCGGAAACAAAAAAAACTGTATGGGAAGGTTTCTGCCTCTGATGGGGGCGTGGTGACGCACACGCACGCAGACGAGAAAACTTTCTATGACTAGTACACAGAAAAAGCTGTAACGGGGTGTTTTTGTTCTCTTGAGTTCGATGCTTCTTAAGTCTGAAAAGGAGTCTCGAATGATCACAGCGGCGTTCTATGGGGAGAAAAGCAGCAAAAAATAATTCTTTGCGGTGTTGTCAGAGCAAAAAGATAAAACCTGGCAGCGTCAGGAGAGACACGTATACGTGCAAAGTAGTGTTGATAAACACGGAGTAAATAATTGTTGTATGTGCTTTTTGAATGATGGTGACAAGAACACAAAATCTGATGGCGCCTGCCCCGGTGTATAGCCTTTTTCGCGGGCTTTTTTTTTCTTTTCGCTGGACGGTCATTCCAGAACACGCATTTCACGTGCGGCACGGGAGAAAAAGACGACAGTTAAGAAGAAAAGACAAGAAAGTGGTACACTGAGAACTCGACGTTGTGCTTACGTGACTGCGCCGCGTACTACTGCCATGCATCGTGGCACTACACCGCGAAGACTAACAGCTGGAAGGATGGGGAAGACCGCAAAGAGCGCTTCCAAACAATCGAAAACGGTGACACCGTCAACGCGCACAGCAAACTACGTGATCCATTCGAGGGAATCACAAGCAAACAAAATATCGACGTTGCAGATTTATCTTTTCCTTTTAAAAATGTGCGAGCAACAATAGCAATGATGAACAAAAAGAAAGCAAAACAGAAAGAAAAAAAAAAGCATCAGTAAGTGTTTACGAACACCTGTACATGTGGAATACAAAAGGTCCAGCCGGAAAAAAAATGGTGTAAAGTGGAGAAAAAAATCAGTAAAGCACGCGCCAAAGCATGTTTTTCTCGAAGCAAGACTTTGGTTGGCCAAGGCATAACAACAGCACCATCACGCAAGCAAAAAAAAAAATAATAGAAAATTAGAGCAACTAAGTAGAAAAGAAAGGAATCAAATGAGAGAAGGCAATCAGCGGTGAAAACAAGACGAAAGCGTCACATCGACGCGCATTGGTGCTTCTTGTCCCGCAGGCTGGAGGCCTCGTCGGAGCGCCGCGCCGATGACGAGGTCCCGTCCTTTGCCGTGGCGTACTTCACCGCCATCAGCTCGAGCATGTGTTGGTTGGCCTCCCCGACACCCTTGTAACCCGGGAAGTAGTTCACGTCAATCACGACGGGAATGCTGTCCAGCAGCAGCGGCGTCGGCGCACCCGTGTTGGCGTCAAACATGTCCTTCGCCGTGAAGGGCAGCGGCGCCGTGGCAGCAGCACCCACGGATGCACCGCCGCTCGCCGACGGCGTGCCTGCCGCAGCGGCCGCCGGTGTCCGGGGCGGCAGCGTGGCCGCCGGCGTCGACTCGTACTTCACCGTCGCCCCTTCCGTGTGCCCAATCCCGCGCGACGTCTTGCGCTGGTACGTGTGAGCCAGGTGCTGCGGCACCAGCACGATGTCGAAGCCGTACATGGTCAGCCCAATGCCGCCAAAGCCCGACATCTCCTCCGCCAGGCGGCTGATCGCCGTGTAGGCCGGCGTGCCAGGCGCCAGGAAGGCGTCCCAGAGCTCACCCGAGGCGACCATCGACTCCCACGGCACCGCCGCGTCGGCGCTGGCCTGCTGCCGCAGCGACTCCCGCGACAGGGCGATGGGCGCGTCGGGCGACTCACTCACCCGGCCGCCCGTCTTCTGCCCTTGCGGCGGCGACGGTGGTGGTGGCGTCGTCGTGCGCTCTGTCGGTGGGGCGGCGTAGTCGGCGCCGCTGGTCGTCTGCGACAGCGTCGGTCGTGAGGTGGCCGTCGAGAGGCTGGCCACGGCGGAGAAGAAGGCGCGGTCCTGCGAGTCCATGAGCACCGGCACGTCCACCACCGTCGACCCGCGCGTGCGCTCCCACAGGTGCGAGAGCAGGTTCACGGTCGGGTTCACCTTGATGTAGATGTGCGGCGCGATGCAGTACACCTTGATCACCACCGGCAGGGCGTACGCGTAGAGCTCCTGCAGGATAAAACGCTGGGACTCTTTTGGCAGGGCCGCCTGCACCGCCGGCGGCACCCGCACGTCACTGTCACGCGTGCACCACATGACAAGGTGGTGGGTGAAGGCCGGCCCGGTGCCCTCGTCGGGCTTCGCGATCCACCACCGTCCCTGCGCCGTCCCGTTAGCGCGTGCGTCCTTGCCGCTCTCCTCCTCTGCGACCGTGAAGGAGTGGATGCCGAGCGGGGTCGCCAGGGCGTCCGGCGCAGCTGCGGCGGCGGCAGCACCACCACCACCTCGCGACGCGGATGGGCGGTCCCACATGAAGGTCCGTGGGATGAGAGCCACCGGCTTGCCATCAGCGCCGGTGTTGTCCAGCAGCTTGTACAGCATGCTGCGCGTCATGAGCAGCTGCACCTTCTCCAGCGGGTCGACGACGACCAGTGGGGTGTGGCGCTGGCGGCTGCGGCGCTTCTGTGTCTGCCGACACCACCGCTCCAGCGCTCGGATGGCGGACGCGCTGCCAAAGGTGGCCACCTTGTGCAGCACCACATCGATGCCGTCCGCCTGCCAGGCAGCCTCTGCGTCGGCGGTCGAGGACAGGTCGGTGCCCTCGCCGTCCCCCTCCGCGGCCCTGCTGGGCGGCTGCTCCCCCTTCACAGCGGCATCGGCGCACACCACCATGCAGTGGTGCTCGACGTCGTAGTTCAAGTTGACAAAGCGGAAGAGAAAGGTGTCCGCCAGGTGACGCAGCCGCGGTGAGCGACCGCCCGAGCGCGGCGTGCTGCGGTCTGCCTCGCCAAGGCGCTGGCGACTCGAGCCGCGGCTGCGTGGCTTCGACTCCGGCCGGCTTGGGCTCGTGCTCAGCCCCGCGTTGGGGTCCGACCGAACGGCGCGGCCTGCTGAGCTCTGCCGCTCTTGCTCGGCGCGGACGCGGCGGTTGTGCTGCTCGCCGGCCTCGCGGAGGGCGTCGAAGGACTGCTGGTGCTTCTTTGCACTCGCGCAGAGCCCCACGGTGATGGTGGGCAGCACCGTCGTCGGCACGGCGGGTGACGGCGAAGTGGCTCTGCTCATCTCCGTTTCTCTTTCTCTGGCAACAAAGAGGTTTTTTACTTTCTTGCTGTTCTTTTCGTCTGTTTTGTTTTCCTACTGTTTTGAGATGGTCAATGTCGAAAGTGCAGCAGGAGACGGACGAAAGAAAAAAACGAGTCTTCTACTTACGCAACAAGTTCTTATCTTTTAAGGAAAGAAAAAAATACTTTTTTATGTATCTTTGAGTAAATATTAGAGCAGCTACAGTCGTAGCAAATGTGTGTATATGTTTGGCAAAGAGAAAGCCACGCGTAAGCTTTTTTTGTTGTTGTTCTTGGCGTAAATTACAGGAGGGGAGGTTTAGAACGCACACAAGATCTATCTAGTTTACAGAGAATTGCTGCGGCTCCTGAAAAGAACACAAAAAGCACCGAAAATGAGGTGAGGGCTCGTCACGCGCGCTGGTCAATTACAAAAGTGCGTGGACTGATGACAAGTGCGCGATGGAGAAAAAAAAAATGTACAATTCGACTATTGTTCTCTTTGTGGAGTTCACTTGTTGGTGAGTTTCAAAGGAATTGCAATACAGGGAACGTTGTAGTGGGTCGGCAATGAGTCAATGACGAAACAAATAATTGAAAAAAAAAATAAAGAGAGACGGCAGAGGAGAGTGTCGAAGGAAGAGATACAACAGGAACGGAGCTGGGCACAACAGAAGACAACAACACATTCTATGCTTCAAAGTAATGCAAAAACTCGTCGGTTTTTATTCAAATTCTTACTTTCGTTTCTCTGTTCTTGATACTATTCTGTGAGAATGAATGGCAACCAGAAGCGGGCCGGGAAAAAAGAGGAAAGAGAGAGTAAAAGCGTTACTTGTCCGCGCGTTGCGAGGTGCGATAGGCTGGGTGGTGGTAATACACGTACCAGCACCACTTCAGCGTGGCCTCGGTGTGCCGCTGGTAGGACACCATCTCCCGCGCCGCCAACATGTCCGGCGCGTCCTCCATCACCGTCCGCGTTGGCCGCGAGACCCAGGCAAGACTAAAGACGCCCACGCCGGAAAGAAACGTCATCGCCACACGCGCGTTCGTGGCGCGCAGGAGGCGGCGGTGGCGCTGCGCCAGCTGCTCGCGCTGCCCCACAGGCAGCCGCCGCCGCAGGAGCGCGAGAATCTTTGTAAACACAATCGAGTCCTGCGGCAGCGCGCTGTGGTACAGCTGCACCGTTTTCCAGGTCATCAGGTAAATCCCCACTAGAAAGAGACACGGGTTCACGAGCAGCTCGAGTCCGTGCAGGCCGCGGTTGCCCAGGTGCCCCGCAAACTGCTTGTCTACATTGTACTTGGCGTTCTGCTCCACGGTGGTCAGCTCACGGATAAGGTCCTTCAACTCGACAGCGGTGAGGGTGTGCGGCGGGGTGCGCAGCTTATCCACCAGGCCGTCTTTTCCCAGCTCGTAACCAGCCAGAGGCGAAGGCGGCAGCTGGTCCCACGACACGGGAGGCGCCGTAACGGTAGCGGCAGTGCTCGGTGGTGCAGGTGATCTCAGCGCCTGCGCTTCCCCATCGCGTGTGTTTGGCTCCGCTGGTGGCGACGGCGGGGAAACCCACGTGCGCAGCCCGGCACTCCACCGTTGCCACCTGCCCTCCGCTGCGTCCTGCGGTGCCTCATCGGCGTCAGTGCGGCGGCTGTGAAGGGCGATGTGCGCGCCTGCTTGGTGGGGCTGCTCAGCTCTGCGTTTTGCCGGTTGGCTTGAGCTGGGCTCTGCGGACAAAGAGCGATGCCCGGGCTCGAAAATGGAAGCGATCACGTCCTGCGTTTCTTGCACGCTGGTGTCATTCGTTGTTGCCGTCTCCGTGTCGGAGGCGCGCGACCACCACCCCATTTTGTCAAGAAGGTGCGTATCTAAAAAAAAGATTTCGGACGTGCACGACGCCGGTGGTGAGGAGTAAAGTTTCCGCGCAGATTTATTTGCGTCACTTCTATTGCTGCTATAAACAAAAAAATTTAAAAAATAGCCTTTGGGGGAAAAAAGGTAAGTTTGGATGTGCACGAGAATCAAAAAAAAATGCTTTTCACGTTTTTACTTGACGATTTACATTCGTTGGGGTTTGCTTTGTCTGCACCACAGTAACACAGACGCTTTAAGGAGGAATTGCACCTCCTCCGTTCAACCATACTTCTTGACAGTTCTCCTCATTTCACTTTTTTTTCTTCCTTTTGCGTACTTAGAACGTGAGACGTACTAGCTTACATCGCGTTTGCGACCTCTTCAGACGAATGAATGGAAAACAAAATAAAAAGAGAAACGTAAAATAATAAAAGCGCTATTGTGGAAAAGGAACAGAGCAAGGCTTCTCGATCATACCGACAATGAAAATGATAATAAGAAAGGGGAGAGAAGAAAAAAAAAAAGCATTCTATCGCGCAGGCTCACTTGGCAGCAAACCGAAATATTTGCTGGGCTTGCGCCACTTCTCCCACTTCCACCACGCGCAGCCGGTACCACTGCGCAAAGGCACGCAGCACCGCCACCCAGTGGTCGTCCTGGTGACGCGTACACGCCAGCCACGCCGGCATGCTCCAGCGTTCCACCAGGGACGAGTCGCCGCGGCGGCCCGACAGGCTTTCGAGCGGCGGCACATAGGCGCACCCACCAGCGGCACGGCTGCGCTGCCGCACCATCATATCTATGAAGAACACACGCAGCTCACGCGGCAAAGAGTCGCGGGCGGGGCGCAGCAGCGACCAGCGAGCACAGAGCACGGCGCGAGCGAGCGGGTCCTGCAGCGCGTCTTCGACCGACTTCAGCGCGTAGTAGCAGCACGACTCGCATGGCGCGGAGAAAGAGAGCGGCTCCTTTCTTTTTTTCTCCACGTCGTCCGCAGCCGGCACCCGTTCAGGGCAGCGACAGCGATGGAACGCCTGCATACACTCTGGAATTTCGTCCACCACGCTGCAGGAGGTGGCGACGGACTTGATGGAGTTCCCGCCACCGCTGCTGCTGCTGCCGCTGCTGCTGTGGAGATCGCCAGCGGAGGGATCGGCGTAGGTGCGCACCCACTGCGCCTCCGTCCCGCTGTTGTGGTGGACCTGGTAGTAGCAGCTGGCCATCAGTGGCGGCAGCGCGCGCGTCGTCTCCGTTGTAGCCGCCAACGTTGGTGCAGGTGCGATAACGGGGGTGTCCTCGTCCGATGCGCTGGCAGATGGCAGCGTCAACGCGCCGGTCTGGCGCACCCGCTCGAGGAGGCGTGTCAGCGTCTCTGCGTTGTGGGCGCCAACGACAAGGTGGTCAACGACGTACTGCGCCACACGTGCGATGGGCTCCTCGCAACCCTGCAGCGATGGCATGTGCGAGCCCGAGAAGTGCGTGGTAACCAGCGCCGCCACCACGCGGTAGTACAAGATGATCATCTCCCGCCACTGCCCCTCCGACGGCGGTGCATCCTCCTCCTCCTCACCAACGGCAGAAACGTTTCCCGCACTGCTCGCGCTGAGTGCGCTGCTGTGTGTGCGGCTGGTTGTGCTGGTGTACAGCTCGCGAAGGCGGCGGAGGTGCCGCTCGAGGACCACCCCGCCCACGGCTTCGGAGGTGGTGAGCTCCTTTTCAAGAGCCGGCGAGCCGTCCAGCGAGTGCAGCAGCGCCGCAACGTTTGCCTGGGCCTCTGCGTAACGCGCGCCGGCGCCAGCAATCGACTCGTGATCGGTGATGGGTGCGGTGTGATTATCTGATGACGCGGATGGCGTGTGCGAGATGGCGTGCCAGACGGCGGCGTTGGAAAAGCGCAGGGCGTCCAGCGTGTCTGCGCCGAAGTCCACACACGCCTGCAGTGCCGCGCGTGCGCCGTGTGCCGTTGCCGCGGGTCGGGCCAGCTTTGTGTCCACCGCGTCGGGCTGGGCCTCTACGATGGGTCCCAGCAGACTGGAGGCGAGGAGAAAGCTCTGCATGTGTGTATTGATGCACGTCCGGATCTCGTTGGCGCTCGTCACCTCTGCGCTGATTGTGTTGTCTGGCTCGAGCGGCAGGCGGAACAGCACCCGCTCCCCGGTCGGACGCCACCCGTCCTGCGACTCTCCGTCCTCCGCTGTAAAGACGCGCAGCTGGGACTGCCACGTGCGTTCCGCGTTGGCGCGTTGCCGCTGTGCCTTCACTGCGGCAGCGTCTGCGTTCCATGCGGCCAAGGCCTGTGCCGTGAGGGGCAGGAGATTGTCAGCGTCCACGTGCACCTCCAGCGCGGGCAGCACCGCCGCCTCCGGGTCCCGCTCGCCCTGCGCCACACACCACCGTATCAGAACGGCACGACGTCGCCGCAGCGCCGTCAGCAGCGCCTCCGCGGAGAGCGTGAAGACGGCCTCGTTGTGGCGCAGGTCGACGTACTCGAGCGCGGGCAGACGACCCATCAAAAAATGCTCTCGCCCGTCTACGGCGGCAGCGGCGGTGGCGTTGGACGAGGGAGGAGGTGAGGGCGACGGCGCTGCATCGTCGGTGGGCTCGTCTGCCACTTGTGTTGGCACCGCCGCACCGCCGTCCTCGCACCCGTCCACGAGGTAGGCCGTCAGTGCGTGGCTCAGCGCGGCCAAGGTGCGACGGCCGGCACCGACGTTGCACGCTTCGATGGTGCGCAGCCACCGCAGCATCGGCAGGACGCGAAAGAAAGCCGCCGCGCCGGCGTCGCCGAGGTGGGTGGAGGAGAGGCTGATGTGTGTCGGGTAGCGGAGGGAGGGCTGGAAGGCGATGAGCAGCGCATCCGTCAAGGCGGGCGGGGCGGGGCAGATGTCCGCGTCGCTGTCACTTTCGCGTTGAGGGTCTGCGTTGTCTGCGCCTGCCACCTTGGCGGGTGCCTGCGGCTGCAGCGCCACGTCGATGCCGTGGAAGAGTTTGACCAAGTCGGAATGCGACACGCACCCCTCCTCCTCGCACGCGTAGCGGTAAAGCGCCGAGGTCGACCGCATTCGGGGAGGGTGGACGGAGAGTGAGGGAAAGAAATGAGGGAAGGAGACCCGTACGGATCTGTCATTCCCAGATGGTAAAGAGGAGAGGTTCAACCGCAGGAAAGCATCGGTTTTTGTTTTTGTTGCATAACGACAATCATGAAGGTGAAATCGAGAGGAGATAGGCAGAACAGATGGGAAGGGAGGTGATCACGAACGACAGCGAGAGTTTTGCGAGTTCGATTGCGATTCTATTGCGATTGTGCGTTTACGCCCGTGGAGGCTAACATTCGCAGCTTCGTGCAACTCACCAGACAGCTTTTGCTTCCTTTTGAAGCTCATGCATACATGTGGGTGTGAATGGGTTCGAGAAAGGTTGGCTCCGGTCGTTTTTATCCTTCTTTTTGGTCGTGTGAGTCTTCGACGTGATGGCGATATGCAGCTGCATCCCTGGGTACTCTTCAATCCATCGTGAATAGATCAATTGCGCCGCTATGCAAAAAAAAAAAAAAACAGCAGGAAAACTCACCTTTTTTTTTTGTTTGCTACGTGTCAGCGCGGCGGCCGCTTCAAAGCACCAGACACTCGCCGGTCCAGCGCCTCGATGACTTGCAGCACCTCCGCCGCGAACATCGACGAGTGCTCGTCGTCGGCACCACTACTTCCACTCAGAACAGTGCTGAGGTGTGCGGTGGGCGATGACCGCCCAGGCTGCGGCAACGGCGGCGGCGGCGGTCGCGTTTCGTCGCGCAGGGGTGTGCGTGCTCCGGCGCCCCCGTAAAGCGAGTGCAGCAGCTCGCGCTCCGCGGACGTGGGTGTGGTGAAGGGCGGCGCCTGTGAATGCGCAGGAGCAGCCGGGGAGAAGTTGGCGTACGTGTCGGCTATCGGGATGGGATAGCGGCGACTAACGGGTGGGGCTAAGTTCGCGGCACCTTGCGCTGCCAGCGGTGTGGGTGAGGAAGGCACTGGAGAAATGCTAGGTTGTCTGGCAGTTGCGGCTTCTACGTGCACTGTGCTTGGGGAGTAGGATGGAGAGGCGTGCGTGGGTGTCCGCTGCGCCGGCAGGTCACCAGCCTTCCCAGCAAGTGTCGCCACGTAGCTGTTTGCGGACACCGCTGCGCTCTCCGACACCACGCGGCTGTCCACCGTTGCCCTGTCACCCACCAGAGCAGCTGGCGGCAATGGTGAAGCAGAATTGACTGAAAGCGAGAATGGCGGCTGCCGCACGGGCATGGACGGCTGCGCATAAACCTCAGACGTCGGCTCTGACAACGCCTCCCCAGCCGCACTGATCTTTTCTGTTGCAGGGACACTGCAGACAGCTTCTTCTCTTAATTGGTGTGTGTCGACGTGTTGAAAACGCTCTCCACTATCCTCTGCTTTCGGCACACTGTGGTCCTCCCTCCATCGATGCTGTGCCTGCTCTTGTTGCTGACAATACAGATCTTGATGATGGGTTTCCTCACTCACCGCTACTCTCTGCTGCCCAGACGTCTGCAGGGTGCGCAGCTGGGCCATGTCTCTCCGCAGCTCCTCGTGCTGCACGAGCAGGCGCTCCACCGAGTGTTGAATCAGCGCCCACTCCTCACGGCAGTTCAGCAGACGCGCCAACACAGCCCGCCGCTCCGTGTCCTCCAGAGAGCGTTGCCGCAGCGCGCTTTCCGCGTTCTCTGCCCGTTGCTCAAGGCTGCGCGACTGCTCACGCGAGGCGCTCATCGCCGCCTCCTGCGCCTGCTGCCGTCCCTGCAGTGCCTCGAGCTGACTTTGCGCGTTGTGGTAGCTGCTTTTGTAATGCGCCGCCTCTGCCACCGCGCGTTGATGCTCGTGACGCACGGTGCTGAGCATCGCGGAGACGTGCTTCATGGCCAGCAGCAGGGGCGTCAGAGCGGTGCGCAGAAAAAGCTGCTCCGACACGGCCGCATCATCAGACGTGCTGGGCTGGCGACGCTGCACCAATTCTGCAGGGGAGCTCGACGGTGAGGTGCGCGCTGGCGGCGTGGCAGCCGTAGCAACCTCCTTTCTCTCCTCCTCTTCTCTCTCGTCTTTCTCCGCCTGCGTTGCCGACAGCGGCGCAGCCGGCTCGACGGGGGGAAGGTCCCACGGCTGGCCCAGCACGAAAGATTCCGCGTTGTACAGCATCTGCTCGACACCCTGCAGTCGTGCCCCGCTGACGGACGGGCTGCGCAGGGAGGCGGTGGCCGGAGAAGGGCGGTGGTAGGCGGGGGACAGCACCACGTGCGGAGGATCGTTTCGGCTCCGCACATCCGCTTCTTCTCCTTCACCTTCGTCGCTTCTCTCCTGTAGCGGAGACGGTGATCGCCGTTGGCCGCCTCCAGCGGATGCCGTGATGCGGGATGGTTTGAATGGGCGCTGCTCACGGAAGGCGCCGTCCGCATCCGCAGCGACGCTCTCTTGGTAGTCGTACGCCACGTCACTGAGCAGCCCCGCCAGCCGCTGCACCGCCGTGTTCAGCGCAGCGGAGAGCCGCTCTCTGGCCACCTCGTGCGACTGCGTGTCGACGCCGTGAACGCGGAGCTGCTCCTGGAGCGTGTGCAGCTGACTCTCCAGCGTGATGCGCTGCTGCGTGGCGAGCTCCGTGGCGTGGCAGGCTTGTGTCTTTTCCTCCTGCAGCCTCGCCAGCTCCGCCTTTTGCGCGAGCAGGGCGGCGCGCAGCTCCGCGACGATATGCCACGCCTCCTGCACCTTCAGCGACAGCTCGTCACGCTCGGCGGTGAGGGAGACGACGGCCAATTTCGCGTCCGCGGCGTCGCGTCGGTGCTCGTCAAGGCGTGTCTGCCGCACCTGCAGTCGATCCTGTGCGTCCTGCAGCTCCATGCCCAACGTCTGCTTCTCCACCTCTAAGGTTTGATTTCGCTGCCGCAGCTCCGTGCACGTCTCCTCGCTGGTTCGTGCCAGCTGACGCGCCTGCGCGAGCTGGCGGGAGACGTGGAAGAGTTCGCTCTTGAGGTCGGCCACCATCTGCACCTCGCTCACGGTGGCGGCGGCAGGAGTGCTCGCAGTGCTGGTACCATGCCGCGTTGTCTCACTCTCCTTTTCTTGAAAGCCGGACACGTACACGTACGAGGAAGTGAGTGTACGCTGCTGCTGCTGTTCGGTGCTGTGGACCGCAGGTGACGTCCGTTCGACTATTTTTGAGCTGCTGACAACGTCGTGTGTCGAGGCAGGCGGCTGCTGTGGCGGCTGTTCTCCCTGCGCGTCCACAGAAGCTTTTGACACCGAAAACGTTGACGAGACGGATGAAGAGGGCGATGCTCGATTGGCGTGACTGCTGGTGTGCAATCCTGAAGACTGCCTTGGAACACCAATGGACGATATCGCGGAAGTATCCAAGAAACTCATCTTTGAACGTCTCTTGAAGGTGAGAAGGGAATGCGAGTCTTTCAGCGCAAAGATGGCAATTGAGACAGGTGGCGGTTCTCCCTGTTTCCTTATGTTTTGAAGGTGACGAATAAAACTTCTATAGTACAAATTCTATTGAGTGCACGTGTCCCGGCACCCGCACGGTTTTTTTTTGTTAATTTTTGTTTCTTTCTCCACAGGTGTAGGTTTCAGCTCAGTATGCGACGCTACGTCAGCGCAGCGCGGGAAAGGTATTAAAGATACGAGCAATTAAAGAGAGATGGGGGTTGTGGTAGGAAAAAACGGGAGAGTATTTGTTGTGAATAAAAGAGGAATGGGAAAGAAGCACATTCGATCACTTGCTGCGACTCACAGATTTTTTTTTTGCTAAATAAAGGCTTAAAGTGCACCTGAGATGTGCGTGTTACTCAATCTCCTTCTCTCCACAGCGCACTGCAACCACTCTTAAATACACCACAAAAAACAGCATCGAATGTTTTGTTATTGTACTTTTAGTTCTGTTGGAAAAAGCCATTCACTCACAAACACCAAACTGCGCGCACACAAACACAAAATCAACTTTCTTCTTTTTTTTTAAATCACATTTCAACCATTTCCCTTTCAATGCTGGTGCTCCCACTCGTTCAGCATGGTGTGGACCTCGCCCAGCCGCTCATTTGCCGTCCGCACGGCAGCGCCGCCCCTGCGGTGCACTACGGCGTCCAACAGCGTCTGCTGCCACCGATCAAAGGTGCCGCTCATGTCCTTCACCCGGCCCTCCAAAGCGCTGAGGCGCGCCACCAGCCGCTCGCGACGCTGCGCCTGCGCCCGCTCGCGGTGCTCCGTGTCGGTGACCTGCCGCTCCACCAACGCCGCCAAGTGCGCCACAGCGGCATCGACGTCGGCCTGCGGGGCTGCGCAGAGCCACTTGCGGTGGCACACCGGCACGCAGTTCACCATCGTCAGCACCGCCGCCCGCCCGCCAGCAGCGCTCGCCGTCGCCGGCACCGGCGGCTTCACCTCGTTGGAGGGCGGGTGCAGCTGTAGGGTGCCGCAGCGGCTGTAGAGGGCGGCCCGCAGCAGCGAGAAGAGACGCACGCTGAGAATGTGTTGGCGGTCGCAGCGGCGCGCCTCACTAACGCACGACACCTCCGGCATCAGCAGCACCTCCTCCACCCCCACCGCCACACTCGCGCCGCGGGTGTCATACGGCAGGCGGAGCGACACCGGCGGCGGCACGGCGACTTCGGTGCTGAGCAGCGGCAACGAGCGGCGCGCCGCTGCACGGGCGGCGGCGGTGCTGAGGGGCGGCTGCCAGCAGCACCAGCCCTTCTGCTCCTTGTCCCAGCACGGCATGGCGAGAAGGTAGGCCTCCTCCCCCATCCGGCCACGCCGCAGCAGGCACAGGTTGTCGTTTGCCATCGTCATCGTCACCGTGTGCGTCGTCGTCGGCACCGCAGGCGACAGCAGCGGGCGCGCCGCGGAGGGGCGGCCGTCGAGGTGGACTGTGAAGGAAACGTCCGCCTCCCCGGCGGCCGCGACGTGCATGACGCGGTGGCGCGCCAGCAGGTCCGCCTCGCTGACCCACGCCCCCTTCACAGCTCCGTTGGCGGTGCAGAAGAAGACGGCGTGCGTGCCGGCGTCCGCGTCGATGAGGCACCCCCGCACCGCCAGCGCCTCGTCCCCCTCGTCCCCAACATTCCCCGCTATTAGGTGGTGCATCTCGATGGGGGGCGCGCTCTCCTGCGCCATCTTCTCCAGCCGCCGCTGCTGCTCCACGACGGAGCGAAGACGGCCGTCGTCGACGCTGTCGGAAGTGGCGGCGACCGGCAGCGCGTCGTCGTTGAGCTGCGCCGCGTAGACGTCCCCGCTGCTGCTCAGCACCAGCAGCATCGTTGGCAGGCTGGGCGTCGGGGCCAGCAGGTGCAGGTCGACCAGGTCCGTCGGCGCGGTGCGACTCTGCACGGCGCGTGCACTGGGAGGCGCGGAGGAGGAGGCGGCAGCAGCAGCAGCAGCAGCAGCAGCAGATGCGGACGTCTGCGCCTCTGCCTCCCCTTCCTCCGGCTCCTTGTCGATGTGCATAACGCCGTCCTCAAAGTCGCTGGGAGGCGTGGCTGCGGGCATGTGAACTGCGCCGGTAGTGGTGGCGGTGGCAGTAGGTGCGTGACTTTCGCGGTTGAGGTCGGCCTCGTCCGCCTTCTTGTTGCCGGCATAGGTGCTCGGCGACGTGTAGGGCTGGGCGAGCGGCGTGGCCGCAGCGTCTCCCTTTCCCTTGGCTTTCTTCGCGCTGGCATCACCTTTCTTTTTGCTGTTGGTAACGGTGGACGCACTCGCTGACGCTGCGGCCGCGGCTGCGGTGGTGGTGGACGTGGACGTCGGTGGCGGCGGTGTCAGTGACGCTTTCCCCGACTTCGTCTCCGCCGTGCTCAGCGGTGTGGCGGTGCGGAATTTCAATGCGGCCTCCTCGGCGAGACACTTCTCCACCACGGGCCGCAGCGCCAGCCGGCGGTGACACGGCAGCACCACCCCAATGCGGGAGCGGCTGGTGTCGTAGACCATCACGTCACCCGTCGTGAAGAGCACGTACAGCACCGCGGGCAGCACCGGGTGCCAGCACACACTGCGAACGGCATGCGGCATCATCACCTCGCACACCTCCGCCGGCTCGTCGGAGATGTCGAGGATATAGTGGCGCTGCAGCGTGTTGCTGACGACGGCGACCTGGTGCCCCTCCGGCGAGGCGAAGAACGTGTGGCGGAAGGGCAGGCTGGTGTTGTCGCCGCCGCTGCCGCTGCTCGTGTCTGCGTAGCCAAACGGATCTTTCCTGGACGTCTTGCTTTCCGCCTCCTCTCGGTCGTCGCGTTCCGCGGCGGCGTAGCGTGCGGCTTCGGCTAAGCTGCACGGAAGCGCGGAGTGAGGGTTGAAGTGCACCCGGCGGACCAGCGGCAGTGCTGCGCGTTGCTGGTCCGCTGGAAAGGAGCTGGAGAAGAGGAAAATGCTGTCGGTCACATCTTCCGTCGCAGCGAGGAAGGTGTCGTTGCCGATGTGCACTGCTCCGTTCGACCGCATGCTTCTTTTTTTAAAAAAAAAATTAAGATATATCAATGATATGCTTTCAATGTTGAGCAAAAACAGAGGCCGAGGCCAGCGCTTTCGCGATTCGTTCGAGACAAAGTAAAACTGTAATCAAATAAAGTTAGTTAGAATAAGTAAGTCACCTTCGTTTTGTTGCCCTATTTTTTGTTTTTTGAGTGAGTGTAGCCGTTTGGTGAGAGCGAGCCCCTACACTTCGTCCTGATTCTGCTTAATGCTTGTGGGTGGTACGTGATTCACTACACTAAACTGCAGAGAAACGTACACGCTTTCCAGGTGTTTGTACCTTTTACTGATTGGCAGCCGGTGAAGAAAAAATGAAGAGGAAAAGCAATGAAAAGAGTTGAATTATGACAGCTGATAACTTTTTTTTTTTACCGCTACTCAATTTGCGCGATTAATTTTGGAGATTTGCTGGAGTGCAGTGAGTACTCAACGTAGAGCACCAGAAAAGGGCTTGCGCATCGACAGCTCAGCACAAACATCCGCGAATTCAGACGCACTACAACTCCTCGATGAGGAAACAAAAGCTTTCACATGCACGTCTTTGAAAGCGTACTGCGTCGCGAATTCATTCTTTTATTCTAAAGCTGAGTCACCACAGCACCAACGAACTCCTGTATTTTTTTTTTCACAGTACAGAATAATTGCGGCTGCAAACAATCGTCACCAACAACGCCTTTTTACTTCTCTTCCTAGTCTCTTGGAACGGTACACGCCAGCTAAAAATTGGAAAGAGACGTACTAGGTCGAGCGGGCCGGAGTGCAAAAAAAAAAAAAAAAAAAGAAAAGCCGCGCTCGACGTTGAGCCAAAAGTGAACGCAAAAGGAGTGTGGTGAGATGTTTAAAACTTCAAGTGCAAATAGTGACTCTAAAAGAAGAAACGAAATAAAAATAGAGACGTTGAAGATTTCTCATCTTGTCCAGCATTGCCGGAATAAAATTGGAAACTAAAAGAGGAACTCTTCAAGGTAAAAAAAAAAACGACAAATGTTAGTAGTACATCGAAAGGAATACAATCAAAACAAAAACAAAAGAAAAAAAAGTGCTACAAAGAAGAAGAAACGCCCGGTATAAAACATCGAAATCGAGGCAGACAAAAAAAAGAAAGGCAAACTGTTCGCACAACAAGACCACCTTCGACATCAAAGACACATATACACTAACTACTACTCACGAGATCGTGTCGCCCGTCGGGATGTTGTACACCGACAGCTTGACGTGGCCATCGCGCGAGGCTGGCCGCATCGGCACAAAGGCCGCCGGGCAGTCGTGACGCAGGTGCGTCGGCGGCACCTGGTACGCGCTGGACGCGGTCGTCTGGAAGTCGCGGTTCTCCGGCACGGCGGCGGCGGTGCTGCGGGGGATGGCGCTGCGCGTCATGGGCACCTCCTTCGCCGGGTACTCGGCGGTGTAGCTCGTGACGCCGTCGAAGGGCACGTTGCCCTGCGGCGTGTCGTCCGCCTTGCAGTTCTTCGGCGGCCGCGGCAGGGCCCCCTTCGAGGCCAGGTCGCGCACCTGCTCCTCCATCGCGCCCTTCGTGGTCGAGTACGTGCCGGGCAGCTTCGCCAGCGGCTCCTGCTTCCGCTGCACGCGGTTGTTCTCCGGCATCCACCCCGGGTAGTCGGCGCGGTTGGTGGAGGTGCCCTCGAAGGGCATCGGCGCGGCCGCCATCTCGCGGGGCTTGTAGGACTCTGCGGGACGGACGTTCTTGTCCTTCAGCAGCTCCGCCGCCTCCTGGTTCGTTGTCTTGAAGTGGCCTTCCTCGGCCTTGGTCGGAAAGACGGTCTGGCGGGCGCGGCGCGGGCGTTCGCGCTCCGAGTTCTTGCCGACGTACTCGTCGTGGTAGGTCGTGTCGCCGACGAAGGGCACCTTCATGCCGGGGCAGTGGTGCTTGCCACACTCGCAGATGCGGCAGACGCAGGTGCGGCCATCGCCGTAGTCGAGGCTGGCAACGGAGTGAAGCTGCGTCATGCTTTCTGTTCAGAAGTGTGTGTCTGTGTGTGTGTGTTTTGTTGGAAAGATAAGGTGATGTGCTAGATAGAACAGTCCTTCTGATTTGTGTGCTGATGCTTTCTTCTTTCCTCTTGCAGCAAAAGTGGTGGGTGAGGGAGAGGGTAATGTTTGTTAATAAAAACAAATCAGAAACAAGAGAGAAATATAAAGAGTCTAAAGTGGTGGGAAAATGAATTGATAGCTGGTGAAAGAGTATGTACAGAAATAAAAGGGCCACTTGAATGTGTGGAGGAAAGATACTTTTAAAGGTATGTACAGTTGAAGAGTAGCAGAAAAGAACTCTCGAAAAGCTTTAGGTTGTATAAAGAGGCGCGACAGGGACGAGAAAGGAAAAAAAAAATGCGACGAAGAAAGGAGTTTTGATTGCATGAAAGTACGGGACATCTACAAAAAGGAAGTCGGACTGTAAGAGCTTGAACCCATGCTTTAAAAAGGCTTTCGATGCAGAAGAAGAAGGTTCTATGTAAAAGTGCTTCATTGCTGTTTGTCCGCTAATCTCGCCACCATGAACGAGACAACCCGAAACATCTTTTTTTCTTTTTTTTGCTTGAAAGGCTACAACATACCGAGAAAGAAAGAACAAGGCACCGACAATGGCGCATTGGGGGAAAATAAACTGTACAAAGTGGTAATGGGGAAAGATAAAAAAACTAGTGAACACTCGAGGCTGCAAACGTATACATCGACAGCAGCAACTTAAATCTGGACATATTGTGAAAGAAAGAAGAGTAAAAAAAAGAAAGGTTTATTGAACATTGATAAGTAGTGTTGGGGTAACAACAGTATCACAGAAAACAGAACAGGCGCCGCTCCTCCTCCTACAAACAAACACAGAAGAATCAAAGGAGAAGAAAGAAAACTCATCAGCATCATCTCTTGATTAGCAGCCAGAAAAAAAAATTGTTAAGTGTGTAGGGTTTGTCACTGTCTGTGCGATTAAGGCGCCTGCATCTTGACGAGCCGGTGTGACAGTTCAGGGAGAGTCAGATCTTTTGCCGGTACCTGCTCTCCTCGTCGCGAGGCGCGAGGAGCCGTCATGGCGCCGCCGTACCGCGACAGGTGCAGCTGCACACTCTCCTTGGTCGACACCGTGCTGACGTGCATGTTGCCCGTGGCCTTGATCGGGCCGTTGGACGAGCCGTGGCTGAACACCGAGGCGTTATCACCATCGTCCGCGTACGCACCGGCATCGGCACTATTGTTCTCCTCGTTGAACTGAACAACGGCGGCACCTGCCACGTCCCCTGGCCCCGCCGAGGCCGCCGCTGAGTCCTGCTGCTCGGCGGCGTGCTCAGCCGCGATGCCTCGCAGCGTCTTCTGGCGCTCCGACTCCTCCCGCGTGTTGCGGGCCTTCCGCGGTGGCCCGTCGTAGTACGCCGCCGCCTCCCTGGCCGCCGCCTGCGCCGTCTCCCGCTGGCCGTGGTGGGTGCTGTAGCTGCCGACCCACGGCGGCGTCGTGCCCTCCAACTGCGGCCGCGCCGGCACCACCCGATCGCGGTCCACACCCGGGCTGTACGGGGCGTTGTTGCGTCCCGTCGGGTACTCCACGCGGCAGCTGCGCGGGTGCATGACGCGGCCGTACGTGGCGTGGCTGCCCTGCGCGGCGTCGGCCAGCTGTCGGGGTTGCGAGAGTTGGGCGAGGCGGGTCTGCCGTGACTGCCGCGTCGCCACCTCCGCTGCGGTGAGGGAGCCGTGGCGGCCGGAGCGGGCCAGGCGGCGCTGCTGCCGCTCCTCGTGCCGCTTCCGTTCCTCCAGCGCCGCAAGATCCTTCTCGCGCTCGCGCGCCGCCTCGGCTGCCTGGGCCTGCTCGTAGGCGCGGAAAGCCTCCTCGCGCTGCCGCAGCTGCTCCGACTCCGGGACGGAGGTGCGGCGGTGCACGATGCTGCGCACCCGCGCGGCGTCCTCGCGCTGAATGGCGGAGGCGTAGTTGGCGTACTGGTTCGCCGTGTAGAACTCCACTCGCGGACCTCCGTAGCCCATTTTGCAAGAGTGCGTCGAAGTAGAAAAATATAAATGTATATTTTGGGTGTGATGAAGGCGAGCAGGAGTACTTGCCGTGGGACTGCGCTGAGTGTTTTGCGGACAAAGTGATTAGAGAACTTGCTGCACAAAGTCGAGTGATTTGCAAGAGAAAGAAGAAAAGAATAGAGAGTTTTTTTTTGTTAACAACCTACGAAGATTCCATTGTAATTTGAAAAGCAACAGATTTCCAAATGCAGGCAAATGGGCAATTGAAGGTGTACTTCCTTATTTCATGCTGTCTCTCCTTGAGACTTATAGCGTGTGATAAGAACATGCAGTAAGCCACATGTCAATTTTATTTTCTTTGCAAAAGACGATTTCATGAACAAACAACAAACCTAACAGTGATAATAAGTAGAGTAATAATACAATTTCGAGAGTCTGAGAAGTGGTGCCGCGTCGTACAACACCTCCACAGCCCCCAGGCAGAGGCACACGTGCCGGTCACGCAGAACCGTAGAACGTGTTAAGCGCGTGCTGCAGCAGCTGCGGCTGTGCGTCGTCCTGAGCACGGCGGGGCTGCGCCAGTCCAATGACCTCCGTGGTCGTCACGCCGTGCAGCCACTGATTCGTGTTGGTGCAGAAGTAGCCGTAGCGGTCGTCAATGAACACGCCGTCGAAGCAGACCCACGCGTCGTGCGCCGGCGCACCACGCGCGTCTCCCGCGGCCTCCGCAAGGGCCGCCGGCCAGCCGTAGGGGATCGTGTACCCTTCCTTGAGCATTGCCGCCCGATCGCGAATGAACTGCGCCGAGTCCGCCACGCTGACGCTGGACGATGTGCCGGCGGCGGCATCGGTCGTCTCCGCGAAGAGGCGCTTCCGGATTTTCATCTCGATGTCCCACCACAGCGGCAGCACCAACACGTAGTCGACCACGGCAGCACTCTTCGGCCCTCCAGCTGTTCCCGCATCGGTGGCCCTGCCCATGTCCCGCACCAGCTTCTGAAAGAGCAGCTCGCACAAATCCTCGTCGTAGGGCACGTCCAGCGTCAGCAGCAGCGGCTTCCCCTCGGGGTTGATGCGGGCAATGTGGTAGATCTGCAAAGGGTCAACGCTTACAGCACTGCCCATGCTGCCGAAGTACTGGTCCGTGTCGTAGAAGGCGGAGCAGAAGTGGTTGGGCACCTCCTGCACCGTGGACGGCGACGGCGATGATGAGGGAGTCGTGAAGAAGCTGCCAGACGAGGGGGTGCCCATGTACGCGTTGATGGGCGACGCGCACAGGTCCATCACGTGGTAGCCGGCGGCGTGCAGGTGCTGCTTCAGGCGCGTGTCGGCGCAGAGCTGCAGGCTGCCCGTGGCAAGACCACCCTCATAGCGCAGAATAACCGTCGCCGCACGCAGCTCAAAGCGCTGCTTCCGCGCTGCGCTCGAGGTGGCTTCTCCTGTCGCCTCCGCACCGCTGTCATAGCGAGCGTGCTCCGCTTCCTCGGAGAAGAAGTCGTAGCAGAGGCGCAACTTCTCCATAGCGGCCCACGGCAGGGAGACGGTCGGGCAGTCGCGGCACTGATCGCGACGCCAGTGCCGTGGCCACTGCACCGACACCTCCGCGATGGGGCCGGCAATGCGCTGCTGCTGCGGAGTGCGCTGACGGTCATCTGCCTCGATGCGGCGGATGCGCGGGGTCAGCGCCTGCGTCGGCGTGACATCCCGCATCGCCGCCTCCACCGCCGCTGCCGCCTCCACACATCGCTGTGGCAGATTAAAGTCCTTCACAAGCTGCACAAGCGCCGCCACAGCCGCGGCGTCGTGGGTGCCGTTGGACTTGAGCGAGAGATCACGCACAAGCTGCTCGTCGTAAGTTGTGGGGCTCTGCGCAGACCCTGGCGGCGCGCCTGCCGCCTGCCGCAGCTGTGCCGCCGTCGGGAAGAAGCGGATGTCAGCCTCGTGGAGGTCCGCAGCGAGGAGCGGCGCGGTGCTGTCCGCGTTGGCAGCATCGTTGGCAGCGGCAAGGTGCACGCGGGCGACCTGCGAGAGAATCCACTTGCCCAGTGCCTCCTGCGCGTGCCGCCACAGCTTCTTCGGCTCGCGCCACTGCACCACACTCTCGCCGTTGGCAGCTGCCGCCTCCAGCGCCTGCAGAAAGCTGCGGCGAATCTTGGTCCACTGCTGAATGATGAGGACCTCGCGATGAAAGGAGAGGGCGGGGTGGTGAGCGTCCACCGCATCCCCGTCGCTGGTGCGCTTCATGGTTCCTCGATAAAATACTCAGAGAGAAAGAGAGGTGTCGAAGGTCTAAGAAAAACGAGTTCGATGAAAACTTTGTAGATTGTGTGCGTGCGTGTATGTTCTTGAAATGAATGTCAATGAGTAGGCGCCAATTCCTTTCCGAGAAGCAACGATTAAGACAAGAAACAATAGTCCTCTGCGTTTGTACCTTTGAAGAGAGAAAAACGAAAGAAGGCATTGAGAGGGAAATGATGGAAAGAAGGATGCAATTGTTTACTACACAAACTGCGACAATGGTTCTCTTCCAGCGCCCACAGCATCCGTAAGCTTGACGTTTCGAAATAGCGAGTATCGGCAGCTAAACAGTATTGTTCTTCTTTGTGGTGCAAAAAAAAAAAAGGGTTTCATGTAAACGAAAGCAAACAAATTGTAATAAGCAGATTCAAATCAAAAGATTCTGAAGATCAACTTCGTGTCGCTTGCGCGGCGGCGTGCAGGACGTCCCACAGGTTGGTGAAGATTGAGCCGACGCTGTCCGCAATCACATTTTGCAGGTACTGCGTCGCCTGCGCGTTCGTGAGGTCGAGTCGCAACTTCTCTTGCACCTTCAGCAGATTCACGCGCGGGTCGCCGCCCTCGCCGGTCACCTGCGGCATACTCTCCGCGTGCGCGCCGAGGAGCAGCAGGTGCAAGAGCAGCGAGGCGTGCTTGCGCAGAATGTTGTACGCGCTGCAGCAGTACAGCTTAAACTCCATGAAGCCCGTGCTCTGCGGCCCGCCCAGCACCTCCACCATCTCGCGGTTGATCTTCATCGGAGGCGGAAACGGCTTTGGGTCGTTACCGAAGACGTAGCCAAAGTCGATGTGCAGCAGCCGCCCGTCCTGGGTCAGCAGGATGTTCTCGAGGTGGCGGTCACCGATGCCGAGGACAAAGGTGATGACGCAGTAGCCGGCGAAGCTGCGGGTGTAGCGGTCCATCGCCTGGCGCAGCAGCTCCGCCGTCGGGTTGTACACCCGCAGGTACTTCAGCACCTCTCGCTGCACGCTGAGAAAGGTGGTTACCTGCGGCACAATTTCTACCAAGCCCTCCGAGGGCCCGGTGGCGACCACGCGGTACGGGGTGAGGTACAGCTGCAGCCCGTCCTGCTGCAGAAGATCGTCCACGACGCGGATCAGCTGCACGATGAGCTGGTCCTGCCGCACGTCGTCGTCGTACTTGTACATCATGGCCAGCGGCACCGTCTCCTGCTCCGCCGAGGCCACCGGGTCTTCCACCAGGACCCCGGCAGTATTCGATGAAGGCTGCGGCAAAGTTGACGTGCCGGCCACGGCGGCGGCTCCCGCTGCTGCTGCTGCTGCTGGAGCTCGCTGGGCGGGAGTCGGGTGCTGCATCGCAAGAGGGACTAGCAGAGAAGCATGCGTGCTGTCGACTGGTGGATGGGGTCCGGTGGAAAACTGACGGGGTGGCGCCGTGGGCGACGACGGCTGACCACCACCGCTGCCGCTCAACTGACTTGTAAAGGGCGGTGGTGTCAGAGCTGCGCTGACGAGGGACGCGGGCGACGGTGAGGTGGTGGTGGTGTGTGGCTGCAGCGCCTTGAAGGTGAGCCGCATTGGCAGCTTCGCGCTCTTGAAGATGTACAGGGAGTTCGGCAGAATCCCGGTGATGGGCACGGCGGGGTAGGTGGGTAAGGTGACCACGCCGTAGCGGTCCAGCACGTTCACCGCCGTCGCCGTGGGCGGACGATGCGAAGTCTGTTGCTGCGGCGACGGCGCCGATGGCGTCGTGTGACGTGCAGCGCTGCCCGACTGCGGAGAAGCCGGCGCATCGCTGTCGACCTCCGCAGTGCCGTCGCTGCCGTCTCCCCACGCCGCCGCACGTGAGGCGGACGCTGGCGGGGAGGTCTCCAACGGCGTCGACGCCCCCTCCGCCATCACGAGACTGTTGTTGTTGCTGCTGGGGCCGGTGGCCGCCTCCGCCTCGGCTGCAGGCGCGGTCTTGTGTGGCGCGCGGTGCCGCACCGAGCCGAAGAGGGCGTGCAGGCCGCAGCTCTGCTTGGCGAGGAGCTTGTTGCCCAGCGACGTCTTCCCCAGCCGATCCAGACCGCTCTGCTGGAGCTGCTTGCTCAGCTGCTGCAGCACGCGGTGCATGGCGTGTTGCTGCCGCAGTCGCGACACGAAGTCGGGGTTATGCTGCGACAGCTGCTCCGCCAGGCGCCGCATGAAGTGTTCAAACACAGCCCCAGCAGCGGGGGAGCGACGGCCGCCGCCGCTGCTGCCCTCCGCTGCCGCCTTCGCCGCTGCACTGGCGCTGCGGCGCTCCAGCGCCACCTCGACCGCGAGCATTGTGTAGACAGTGCTGCACAGCTCCCAACACGCCGCCGCCCGCTGCACGAGAAACACGGCCAACTCGCCCTCCGCGGAGTCGTAGCGCAGGGCTTGGAGAAGCTGGAAAGCGACCTGGCACAGACGGCCGTCGCTCTCCTGCCGCAGTAGCTGCACGGCGTACTGCCGCACCGGCGCCACGTGGTCAAAGTAGAAGCTGAGGCACGCCAGCGTGTCCGCAAAGGTCGGGCGGGCCCACTGCCGCATCAGCGCAATGGCGGCCCGCCGCTCCGACGAGTGCGTGTTGGCCCAGTCAACGCTGCGCATGAAGGGAAGCAAGAATTTACCGTCGCGGCAGATGTAGCGGCGGTACTTCCACAGCAGCCGCGTCTCGTCGAGGCGGCTGCTCACACCACCACCGCCAGCGCCGCCGGCACCACCGCCGCCGCCGTGCTCGAGCTGAATAGGCGGGCGCCGCAGCAGACTGGCCAGCTGGTGCCGCTCCTTCGGTCCGGGCGGAGCGCTGCTCTCCGACACAAAGTACTGCGACTTGGACGTGATGGCCGCCTTGGCCTCGCTCAAGTTGTAGTCCTTGAAGAAGGTGTACTGATCGGGGAAGGGGCAGCGGGCGTAGTTGTTCTTCGCGGGGGCAGCGCCACTCTCCCCGGCACCACCCTCCACCTCCAGAAAGGGGTCCGTCGTCAGCGCCTGCATGTCCGCGGTGGCGCAGGCGACGGCCGGCTCGAAAAAGACCGCCGTGGTGGCCGTGGGAAGAAAGAAGGAGAAAAGAGCGGCGGCCGCGCCTTCCGCAGCGTCCCTGCGCATCGCCGCGGACGTCGCTTTCAACGCCTGCCGTGCCTCCAGCTGCTGCGTGGCGAGCGCGTCGAGCCAGGGAATGACGGGCAGCCGTCCGCGGTGGTACTCCGCCAGCAGCGCCGCCGTGTCGTCCACCAATGCCGGCCGCACGATTCCCTCCTGCGCGTGGAGGGCGACGTGCTGCGTGCCGACCTGCAGCTCGCCTTCCACCGAGTACACCGGAAAAGCGGCGGAGCCGACGTGGGTGTCGTTGTACCACAGGTGCAGCTCGCAGACGGCATCGAGCGGGACATCGCAGAGCTCCATCGAGAAGATCATCCACTCCTCGGCAAAGGCGAAGTCCACGACGTAGTCGGGAGACGAGGCGGACTCGGTGGTGGTGAGGGTGGTGGTGGGTAACGGCTGCAGGGATGCCGCGTAGACTGCGGAGGACGCCATCAACGGGCTCAGCGCCTCTGCCATGTACGTCAGCTGCGCCGTTACCTGAACAGGGTATTGAGTAAGGGACGCGTGGCCCGACGTGGCAAGCGTTGCTGCGTAATTATCACCACTGGGCCCTTGGTAGACAGGGTTGTGCGCGAAGGTGCGTCGCAGCACGGAGCTGCGTACTTGCACGGAGCAGAGGCGGAGACGGTAGAGGTACTGCGTGGCCGCGTAGTCCTGCGCGGTGCGGAAGGGTACCTCGCTGCTGACCCACTGAAGGCTATCCACCGTGCTGGGCTGGCGCAGCACACTCGCGATGAGCTGCGTGCTTGTTGACGTCATCCGAAAGGGTGCAAAACGATAGTCGCGAAGGAAACTATTGAAAAAAGAAAAGAAGAAAAAAGTAAGGGAGGTGTTCAGCGATGACGAATGCTGTGATGTGTATAAATCCTCCGGGCACGAAGGCGCTTCATGTAGTTGCAAGTGGGAGTGCCAAAACGGGCAAACGGAGTACTGTTGATGCTTCTCGATCAGCAAAACGGGAAGCGCCAACGCTCAAATGAAGTACGAGACAAAGAAAGAGGAATTGCAAAAAGGAATGTCATTGGGAGAATGATAGGAATCTAAACAACAAAAAAAGGCTACACAGCGTGACTGTTTCCACGCACCTCTTTCTTAGCCAATGTACGCACCCAGCATCTATCACCGAGCAAAAGTAGGCGACCGACACAAAAAATAGCAGAACTGGTAGCCTCAAGAGTTGACAAAGAAAAGTCAAACCTTCTACCGATATGCTCTTCTCTCTTTTACGCTTCCTGTGCATAATCGTCATCTAAACAATTTTTTTTTTTCAGTAGCCCAGCTGCATTCGAAAGCTATAAAGCAGCCTGCGAAGGTACAGAGGCAAAATATACAGCAATGTCAATTCATTCTCTCCAGTCCTTTTCACACACAAAAAAACTTTATGAAAGGCTCCTGAGCATACCGCGTCTAGTATCCCGTCTCCTGCACGAGGGACTTGTAGGTGGCCGCCACCGCGCCGCCGTTTTCGCGGGCTGGACGCATTGCCCCCTTCTCCTCCGCCTCGTCCTTGTCCGTCTTCGCTTTGGCAGCGGGAGGGTCGATGCCGAGCATGCCGTACAGCTGATTGCGCGCACTGCGGATGCGCGTGGCGTCGCTGCCGTCCCACGCCACCTTCGTCAAGTGCTCCATCGCTTTGGCGCACCCGTCCAGCGGCACGCCAGACGCCGCGGCGGCCGCGTCGGATGTGAGGACCAGCAGCGACGTGTACAGGTCCGTAGCCACCTTCGCCCGCACCTTGGGGTAGCGGCTGGCGATCATCGTCAGCGCCAGCGACCAGGCCCCGCGCCGCACCTCCGCCACAGGGCTGCGGCACACCGTCGCGAGCAGCGGCACCATCGCCAGCAGCACCATGATGTTCAGCGCGAAGTGCTTCAGCTCCTTGCGCAGCATATCCAACACCGCCGCGTGCTGCTCCGCGGCAAGGACGCCCTCGTTCAACAAAAGGTCCAAGACGCGGCTCGCCGGCTTCAACATCCGCTCCTCATGCTCATGCGCGTTGAGCACCGAGACGATGCACGCGGACAGCCGTCGCTGCACCGTCACACACGACGCCTCAGCGTTTCCATCCACATTCACAGCATCGGTGGAGTGGAAGGCGGTGAGCAGCGCTGCCGTGGCGGGACGCCGCACGTGCTCGGAGAGGTCGCCAGCAGCCACAATGAGGCCCTCCAGCGCGGCGTGGGCGAGGCTAACGGGGCACCGCGTCAGCACAAAAGGCCCTACACGGCTCAGTACGTCCTGCGTGTTGCCCCAGTACAACGGCTCCGATGTGGTACCGGCAACATTTGTGAGGTGGGCGAGATGCTCCGTGAGCAGGAGAAGCTCTTGACGGATCTCCGCGGCCTCGGTGCCCGCCACGGCGGATGCCTCCGCCGGCCACAAAACGTCGGTGCAGCGGTCCTTGAGCAGGAACGTCACCAGCACGTCCCCTGCGGCTGCCCGCACGCGATCCAGCTTCTCCAGCAGGCAGCGCACCACACCTCGCAGCACAGCCAGTCCAGTGGACGGCGTGCAGAGCAGCAGCTGCGACGAGGCAGCAATGGCGCCCCCACCATCACTGCTGTTGCGGTGCGAAGGACAGGGCTGCAGGCCGTACTGCACCACCGCGGGCAAACTCTCCAGCACGGCGAGTCGCACAAACGAGCCGACGTCGCCGCGCTTGTCGGTGGCGTAGTCCTGCAGAGCCGTGAGGAGAGTACCACCCACCACCGCACCGTACCACGCCGAGTCCACCGCAAGTGCCGGCGATGCGGCGACGTCCACGGCAGTCAGCACGCGCGCGAGGGCCCGCACCGCATTGCGGCGGCCCTCCGCGTCCGCCAGCTCGGGGTTGGCCATGTCCGCCGCGCTCAGCAGCGAGGCAGCCTGCAGGACCGGGATAAAGCGTTCATGCGCACGTCGACCGTCGTCGTCCGCCGCTGCGGCGGGTGCGGGCCACGGCGCGTTGACCAGTGTCGCGGGCAGCCCACCGACAGCCGCCAGGAAGCCGCGGCGTCGCATCGGTGGCTGCTCGGCCCCGCAGCCCTCCAGCAGCTCCGCCAAGACTTTGCCGTGGAACACCGGCTGGAAGGCGACGAAGTACGTCTGCGCCACCACCGCGAAGGTCTCCGTGGCGGCCAGCTGCACCCACTCCAGGATGTTCACCCACGTGTCGCGCAGAAAGCTGTACACCACCTCCAGCGTGCGCACCTTCGCCGTCCGCCCGTTCAGGCGTGTCACCTCCACCGTCTCCGGCAGCGGCAGCCTCTGCCCAGCCATCGCCCGCAGCATCGCGCAGCAGGCCTGGCGCACGTACTCGCCGCCGCGCAGGCGGAAGCCGCGGGACGCCTCGAGACTGGTGAGGATGTGCACAAACTGCAGCACCTGCGGTGGCGCCCACGTCGACGGTGGCAGGCAGCGGATGAGCTCGGCGACGGCGAGGATGGCGCCGTGGCGGGTCGCGACAGTCGGGTCGTCCACGCGCCGCAGCAGCTCCGGCAATATCTCGCCCAGCACCGTTGCCGCCGGCTCCTGCGCCGCGACGAGGCCGAGCGCGGTGGCCGCCATCTGCCGCACCGTCCTGTCCCAATGGAGCAGCTTCACCCCCACCAGCTCCCGCAGCATGCCGTCGCGGTAGGTGGGGTAGTGCGCGATGGCCGGCGCCACCACCGTGTAGGCGTGCCGCAGCGTCGCCAGGGCGAAGAAGTCGACGGTCGTCACCAGCTCGATGCCGTGCTCGAAGTTGCCGAGGCGGCCAACGCACTCCTGAAAGGCGGCCGAGGCAGCGCGGCGGACGTTCACCTCGCGGTCGAAGAGCGCCGTCACGATGAGAGACACGCTCAGCTGACGCACGTGCTCGGTGAGGTCGTCAGCGTCGTAGGCGCGGGCGATGGACCAGCACGTGTAGCACGCCGCATCGCGCACGTGGGCGCCGACGCTGTAGGTGCCCTTGCTCAGATCGTAGGCGAGGCCACGCGCCACGAGGGGCACTACGCGGGCCAGCAGCGTCGTGTCCACCAGACTGCGGCGGCACAGCTCGGCGACGGTGAGCAGGCCGCCGTGCCAGTGCGCGTCGCTGTGCTCGTTCGCGAAGACCTCCAGCACCGCCTCCATCACCTCCCGGGCAAAGGCGGCGGGCAGCCGCTCGCACACGCGGCCGACGCCCTTGGCGGCGCTCCAGCGCACCACCGTGTCCTTGTGGCCCATCGCCTGCAGCAGCAGCCCAATGCCGGTCTCCAGGCTCTCCTCGTCGCCGTCCAGCACGTCGTCGTCGTCGCCCTCGACTTCGTCTTCTTCGTTGCCGATGTCACGAACGCCGTTCAGGGCCGCGTCGGCGGAGGCGCCGAGGTTGGCGGAGAGGGAGGCGATGTGGCGGCGGTAGCGCCACCCCGCCCGCCGCTTGCGCAGCATCACCAGCACCAGCCGCTGCCCCACCTTCACCGCCGTCTTGCATAGGAGAGTGTCGCTCGGGTGCTGCTCGTAGACCGCGGCGGTGGACGCCAGCAGCGGCGCCGCAAAGGCCGTCAGCTCCTCCCGCCGACCCAGCTTCATCGTCTTCGCGATCGCCAGCAGCACGCCGGGAAGGAGAAAGGGCTGCGAGAGGAGGGAGCGGAAGGTGCTCTGCGTGCCCTCAATTAAGAAGCGCCACGGGGCGGTCTCCGGCACAACCCGCGCGCTGCCGTCCTCGTTCTCCGACTGCACCGACGACTCGAGGAGGAACGTGGCGAAGGCGAAGAAGAGGCGGCGGTGACGTTCACTGTCGGGGCGGGTCAGCAGCCGCGCCACGAGCAGCGCCGCCGCCTCGCGGCACTTCGACGTGTCTGCGAGGAAGCGACTTGCCGTGACCAGTGTGGCGTCGGACAGAGAGAGCCGCGCCTCCGCCGCCGCGCCGTCGGTCTGATGGGTGTCGATGAGGGCGAGAGAGAAGGGGACGAGGACGAGGTTGGAGAGCCACAGCAGGAGGCAGTAGCGCACCTCCCACTCCCGCTGCCGGGTCGGGTCGGCCACCCACAGCTGCAGCGTGTAGAAGACGTCTTCGTAGTGACTGACGTTGTTGGGAAAGTGGCTCGTGCAGCACTTCTCTCCGGCTGTCTTGATGATGCTGTAGAGCGCCTTGCAGACGAGGTGTAGCGGCGTCTTGGGGGCGTCGGAGTCGAACATGGTCAGGTCCTGCCCCAACGTGCTCGTCACCACCAGCGTCTGCGCGCCAGCGGCGGCGGACGGGGAAGGTGAGGGAGAGGAGAAAGAAGAGTGGGTCTCGTCTCCGCCGGTGGGGTTTGACGGCGCCGCTGCCTCCCTGGCCCACACCTCCGCCGCGTTGGGCAGATACCGCAGCAGCAGATTCACCAAGGGCTGCATCAGCGCCTCCAGATGCGGGTGCAGAAGGTGCGGGCTGTCCTGGTAGCGGTCCACCATCTTCGCGAGCTGCACTTCGAGCATCGCCGCCACACCCTGCGGGTCGGCGCCAACGGAAGGGAGAAGGTCGTTGTTGGTGGGCGGCAGCAGTTCGCTGGCGCGGGCCAGCAGTGCGGCGCAGGCGGCCTCCTCTTCAAAAAACGAGGGCTCACACACGTCGTCATCGTCCTGTTCGTTCTCATGGTTGCTGTTGTTGTTGTTCTCTTCTTCATCTTCGACAGGATTGGCGACGTCGACAGCGTTGTTGCCGAGCGCCGCCGCCTCGACGGGCGGCGCTTCCTCTGCTTTTAGGGGTGACGAATTACTCATGGGAGACTATACTAAACTTGTGTGTGTGTTTGGAAATGTCGAGGTGGCTACGGAAAAAAAAAAGGTAAAAGGAAAAGTAAGAAAAATTTGTGAATCTATCTCTAAAGCTACTCTCACGCGCTGTTTGCAAGACAGATGGCCAGCATGATTACACCAATTGTGGAAGGTCAGAAGTGGAAGAAAGAAAAATTGTTGAAAAAAAAAAGACAACGGCGAAGCACAAGCAAGTGAGAATGAGACAGCGAAACCATATCGAAGCAGAATGAGCATTTGTATTTTTTTTTTAATTATTCATTTTTCTTTTTTTGAAGGCTATACGAAACATAAGCCTGATACACGAAAACATGCTTCTTGTTTCGTCACTATAAAGCGCTGCTCATCACTCTTTTTTAAGTATTTGATAAAGCACGCATTTAAATGTTCTGACAGTTTTTCTTCGTAAACCTTTTTGGACCGTTTAAACGCTAGAGAAAAAGGAAAACAAACCATAACGAACGCACAGCTTCGAAAATATGATGTGATCAACGCACGCAAAAAAAAAAAAAAAAACGCTTGCAAAAAGTTGAAAAGAAAAAAAAAAAGAAAGCTCAACGCTGGGTGGAAGATGCTGTTGGAGAGACAGCTTGTCAGAGGCAGCGTACCGCGCTTGGTCACTACACCCCTTGACAGACGCCTCATCACCACCGCACAACTTCTTTTCCCTTCCCCAAAAGAGAAAAGCAAAAGAGAATGTTACCAGCCCACATTATTTAAAGTTGTGCTACTTTACTACTTGGCGGTCATGCGGGTCGCGCCATCGAGGCGGACGCACTCGCCGTTCATGTACCGGTTCGTGAAGAGGAAGTGCACCAGGTACGCGAACTCGTCCGGGCTGCCGAGGCGAGACGGGTACGGCACCGTGGCCCCGAGCGCAGCCCCGACCGCGGGCGGCAGCAGCGGCGTCTCCATGATGCCCGGGCAGATCGTGTTGACGCGGATCTGCTGCGAGGCGAACTCGCGCGCCAGCGGCAGCGTCAGGCTGACAATGCCACCCTTGCTGGCGGCGTACGCGGCCTGACCGATCTGGCCCTCGTAGGCGGCCACGCTGGCGGTGTTGACGATCACGCCGCGGTCGGTCTCCGCCGGCAGCTGCGCCGTGTTCTTCTGCATCGCCTCCGCGGCGAGGCGGCACACGTTGAAGGTGCCGAGCAGGTTCACCTGCAGCGTCTTGTTGAAGACATCCAGCGCGTGCGGGCCCTTCTTCCCCACCACCTTCGCTGCTGGGCAGATGCCGGCGCAGTTCACCGCACCAAAGAGCGGCTGCCCGGCGAAGTCCTGCGCGGCGGCGATGGCGCGCTGCACGTCCGCCTCGCTGCACACGTCCGTTGCGACGAAGGTGCCGTTGACTTCCTTGGCCACCTTCTCGCCCTCCTCCGCGTTGCGGTCGAGCAGCGTCACCTTCGCCCCCTGCTGGGAGAGGAAGCGGGCCGTGGCAGCACCAAGACCGGAGGCGGCGCCCGTCACGATGATCGGGCGGCCGGCGATGGACTGAATGAACTTACCCTGCATGACGGTCACTTAGCTATAGAGAGAAAGAAAAAAAGGTGTGTGTTCCTAGAGGCGCTCAGCTGCAATAAAAGGTACGGGGGATGCGCAAGCGATGAACCGTAAAAGAGGGAAAAATTAATGTGTGTGATAACAATTCAGAATAAACCTTGAGAGTGAAATGGAGGTAAATCGAAGATGTGAAAAGAGAGGCTTGACAAAGATGGAGAGAAGAGTAGATCGAAATCTTCGTTTGGCACGAAAAAAAAAAACATAGACAGCAGAGAATTACATTCTAAACGATAAGAGAATCGTGGCAGCAAACAAACAAAAGAAAAGAAGGATGCAGCCATGAGGAGTTTATACGAGTTGCGCTTTTAATGGTAACTAAGAGCAGTCAAGCAACCACAAAGGCGTGACAAGCTATTGGCGTTTGTCTCCCTTTTTTTTTTTAATAGGTTAATCGCTCACTAAACTGTAAATATGCAACAGGAGAACAAGGCATTAAAAGCCTAACAACAAAGAGGAGGCCAGAATTGAACCTGTTCTCAAGAAGCAGACACACGAGACGAGTGACGACGCTACGCTCTGCCAGAACATAGCGCTTAACCGTACTATCGCCAGAAAAGCAAAAACAATAAGTATTGATAAGCATAAAGGTGAAAACCTGCATTGAGCCTCCTCCGTTTTTTTTTTTCAAATAAACGTCATCACTTGCTCTTTGTGTTCAGTGTGAAGCCGTGAATGGCGCTAATTTCGTCCTTGAGAACGCTGTTGACGAGGCGGTGCTGCTGAATGAGCGTCTTTCCCTGGAACACGGGCGAGACAATGTCGATGTTAAAGAAGCTTCCGCAGCCGGCGCTAGCATCGACGACCTTGATGGACTGCACGGGCTTCAGCGCCTCGCTCGACTGCAGCTTCGCCTGGATGTCGGCAGTCGTGTAGGACACGAGCAGGCGCGGCACTACACGAAGCATGTTTGTAAAAACAAGAAAAGAAATAAAGAGGAGCTAGATGTAAGTCCTAATACGATGGAATTTGTGGGAACTCTTGGGAAAGGATCATGTGAGCGCACGATTTTTGGAGAAGAAGAATAAGGGGAGGGAGTAGTTGCAGAGAGCCTTGAAAGTCGAAAAAACAGCGTGGAGACTCTTTTTATAATAACACAAACTTTGCAATTTCTTTACAGGCTCCTATAGCAGGGTCGCAAACTTCACAAAAGCAGTGCCTTCTGCCACATTCGCAATTGACTTACCATTCTTGGAATTTTTGTTATTGTTGTACTTTGGTGGTGGCTAAGTAAAGCACGTGCGAGTGTGCTCAGCGGACGCACACATACAGTGTATCAGCGAATATACATCCTCACAGATTCCTCAATACTCTTCCATCTTCCTCACGACGCCTCTTGCTGCGCTTTATGCTGTCCGTCGCCGCGGACTCTTGCGAAGATTCGGTGGACGCCGGTGCAGCGGTGGCAGCTCTGTCTAACACCACCCGCTTCAGCACAACGGACGACGGCAGCATTAGCTGCGTCACTTCTATGAGCGGACCCGTGGCCGCTGCTCTTTTCGACGATGTCAGCTGCGCAGACGCCAACGTCTCCACGAGACGCTGCAGCCGCTGCCGGTCCTCCGCCTCGTACGGCGTCTCCATCCAAAAGAAAAAGCTGTCACGGCACGCCGCAAGTGGCGCCGCGGCGGGTGCGCTCGACGCCCCTATCATCACCTCGTGGGCCAAATACTCTAGCCAGCCCACCTTGAGCGGCTCCAGACCGACCTCCCCCAGAAACTGCAGGATGCGGCTGATGCGCAGGTAGTTGTGGGGGCGGCGCACCAGATTGTCGTACTGCGCCGTTCCCTCGGCCAAATCTCGGGTGCGACACAGGCGTGCGTGCAAGCAAACGGAGGCTGCAGAGGCGGGACGAGACGACGCACGAGCTACGTGAGCAGTCGTGTCCACGCCAAACGTCACCTCGGTGCCGTAAAAGCGCAGCATCATCCGGAACGCCTGCAGGACGCGCGCCATCGCCAGCCCGTCGCACTGCAGCGTGTCCGCCTCGGCGGTGGTGAGCAGCGGTGCCAGCCAATTAACGCCGCGTTCCCGCAGGGGGAAGAGCCACTGGATGTAGTCGTGTCGGTGCTCCAGCTCCTCTGGCGCCCACGTCGGTCCAACGGCGCCGGAGCACGTTTCACCACCATAGGAGAGGAGATCGTCCACAAACTCTTTCCCTGGAGCAGCGGCGATCTGTCCACGGTAGAACTGCACGCATCGGCCCACCTTTGATTCTGTGGAGGAAGCAGCAGGGGTGGGTGAGGGAGAAGGCCCGGTTGCACTGCTGCTCGTTGTCTGGAGTGCCTGCGTACTGCGCTGTCGCAGTTTGTAGGCGTCGTGGTAGGTGCGCAGGCAGCGCTGCGCCTCCTGTCGGGCACGTTGATTGGCCAGCAGGCGATACTCCATTTACCTAATTTTGTATTCACGCGTGGTAGAGTTTGTGAAGAAGGCGATGATGAAGAAGAGAAAAAAAGAGAGGGAGAATGAGGAAGGAAATGGTGGGGCATTGAAAAAACACAGAGAAGGTGCAGAAACACACCTCGAGAGATCTAGCATTCCACAATAATCCCCACAAGAGAAGCGTTGAATGTCTTCCTCGTGGAGAAAAGAAAGATTAAAACAACCGTGTGACGCAGGGGTGCATCTAATTAGATACAAAGGCCAAACTCAGCTAAAAGCTCGTTTTGTGTTGAGGCAACAAGTTCATTTTTTTTTTTTGCGAAAGTGGTAAAATGAAGAAAAGATAAAAAAAGTAACACGAAACCCGCATCTCCAAGAAGAGAAAAACGGCCTCCGCAGTCTCTCTCTTTTTTTCGTTGGTGCCGATCAGCCATCGCCCAAGAAAGAACGCATGCAGAGAAAAGAGAAATCAAAAGAGAAAAGGAAAAAAAAAAAGCAAGAGTGTGGCAGCACAAACTTGTTTTTTTCCCCCTCTTGCCTCTGCACTTGTCAAACAAGGAGCTTAGTCCATCTGCTGCATCGCCTTGTCGGCGGCAGAGATCTTGCCCTTGCCCTTGTCGCTCTTGGTGGAGCGGTCCTTGCGCTCGAGGATCGCCTTGCGGTGGTGGGTCAGCTTCAGCTTCGTGATCTCGACGTTGGAGGGGTGGATGCCGACGGCCACGGTGGAGCCGTTCGCCTTCTCGCGGTTGACCTTGTCGATGTGGATGACCCACTTCAGGCGGTAGCACGCCGTCACCTTACCCTCGCGACCCTTGAAGGTGCCGCGCTTCACGATGACCTCGTCGTCCTTGCGCACGGGCATCGCACGCACGTTGTACTTGGCGCGCAGCTCCTTGGAGAGCGGGGCGCTCATCAGCACGCGGCGCACGTGGCTCGGCGCCTGGAAGTGGGCGCGGCGGGCCTTGCGGCGGGAACCACACTTGATGCTGACCATCTTGTCCTATATGCTATAAGATAAGAGACTGTTAAAGAAAGAAAAAAAAAAGAAAAAGAACGATGGCAGAGATTGCAAGAGAAAAAACAAAGGAGAAAACCAGTGAGGAAAGCACAAAGAAAGAGAATTAAGTGGATTGAGATACGCGACATGATAAGTGAAGCAGACTCGATTCATGAGAACCCTCAAAGCAGCCGTGCTCCGATATGTCGATTACATGAGCACTTTATCGATGAAACATATTAATGACCTGTTGTCAAACCTGCATTGGAAAACGAGACTGGCAACTAGATCAAAAAGTTGCGTTGACACCTTCGAGGGACTTCAGGCGTTCAACGAAAAGGTAGCTTCTGCACTTTTTTTTTTTTGGTTTGCTATCAGGTGCAAAGCAAGATCAATAGAAAAACAATGTTTCTGTTCGCATTATATATATATATATATATATATATCTTCCAGAAAAGAAAAAGAGAAAATAGTTGTTCCACGTATACTATTGGTGTATAATAGTAGTCTTTTGGGTTAATAGTCAAAACACTCTTTTGCGTACATGCGTGCTGGCAATTGATTGGAACAACCGTCAAGATCTTGATGCTCACACAACAACCACACACACAGACCGCAAGAAAGGCATTGACGAGATGGTACCTACGATGCAGACCACGCGCACGTTTACAGACAAGTAAAGAAGTAAGACCTCCTTCCTTTGTATCTGGAGCACGTGCGGCGTAAGCTAGATAGTTTCTTGCACCACCTCCTTTTGACAGCGCAAAAATCAGGAAAACAGGATTATTCAAAAAATATATAAAGGGTAGGGGAACGGAGTGAAAATGTATGTGCTCACTCCGATAAAAAGACAAAAAGCAAAACGAAAAGAAAAGCAAAAAAAGAAAGAATCGAGAATATTTGTTGCAGCTGAGAAGAAACCTGCTTTTGTCTCACTTTTTTTCAAGCGAAAACGCTTTTCTGATTTCAGAGTAATATTAACGAGAAATGAGAAGGTCAGGAACAGAAGAAACTCGGAAGTCGATCGAAATAAAGGGTTGAGATGGCGCAGATTGCGTGGCTTCTGGGAAGGTTCAACCTCTTCCCAACCATCGCAACCCCTCCCTCCAACAGTCACAATGACAAAAAAAAGGAAAAAATCTGCTTAAAAAAACCATATACCATAAAGAAATGAAAGTCGCTCAAAGAGATACTGCACACATCAAATCTTGCTGATGGCAAAGTTCTTGAGGGGCGCGGTGCCGTTCGGGAAGCGCTTGATCAGCTTGCGGCCAGCGTCCATCACGTGCTC
>JASAOP010002587.1:0-37493 GCA_030849055.1 Crithidia thermophila | reverse complement strand
CAAGTATAATTGAGGCGCTGTGCGGCTCAAAAGGCAAAAAAAGGTTGAAACCACGAGCTAAAGAAAGAAAAAAGGTTGTTAAAGTAAGCTGATAAGAACGAGATGCGATGACAAAAACAAATGCAAGAGATATGACAAAGAGAAAAAAAAAACTTGAAACAATGCAACGGAAAAGACAGTGTCCCATAGCGTAATTAGAACATCGTGAAAGAAGAGCAACAGCGAATAGCAGAAATAGAGGCAGAGATTGACTAGAGTACAGAAAAGCATGGTTAGTACTCAAACACATAAGAAATCTTCGCTTCGTTTTTTTCCTCGCAATAATTGCGCTTCGATGCAGCATCGGGCGTCAACGTTAAAGCGAGCAAAGAACATTGAACCTTTAACAGCAGCTGACGCAACGGCACAAAAAGCAGGGAGCCGGACACTAACCAAAAAAAAAAAAAATAGTTCTTCTCATTCGTCGATAATCGACGTTCCAGTTTTTCTTCTGATCTACAAAGGTACGCACGTACGGAAAAGCGCCCCACGATCAGCTTCTTTGGAAACAAACGCATTCTTGCCCTTTCATACTTCTCCAATGAATTTGTGTGTTGAGTGAATGCGCTCACGGTGCGCAGTGGTACATCTAAATGCGTTGCTGGCGCAGCAACGTCGAGAAAGCCAAGAGAAGAAAAAAAAGTGAATAGTACAGACAACGGGAAAAGACGAGAAAGAAAGAAACGAAGAGCCTGATGGGAGTCACTCTCTATCAGCCAGTGCACAGCGAGCATACAACTCAGCTTCGATAATGTGTGCAAGTTTTGGAAAAAACCCCACGAATTTTTTTTTACATTTCTTAAAAGAGCACCGTCAGTTCTTCTCCCGGGTAAAAGATGAAGCAGGCTGCTACGCGGGGATGCAGGTCAGCCACCACGATGCCGCGATCATCCGTGCCGTTCACAATAATGCGCAACGTACCCTGTGAGCCGTCGTAGATGAACTGAATGCGGTCGCCCTTGCGGCACACGGGCAGGCGGCGCACCGCAGACGTGTAGCGCCCCACCTGGCCGTCCACAATGCCGGCACAGGCGGGCTTCCAGTAGAACCCGTCCGGCACCTGCCCCGCCTGCGACGTCTTCTCCACCACCCCGACAAACGAGTCGGAGATGTTGTCCAGTCGCACCTGCCACGACACCACGCCGCGATCCTCGGGAAAGCTGGCGAGCAGCGTCTGAAACATCTCCTTGCTGCGCACGCCGATCTGCGTGGCACCGCTGCCGCGCGCAACGCACCGCAGCTGCACGCCGTCCGCCAGCACCGTCGCCTCGACGTCGTCGTCCACCGGGAAGGTGAGCCGCAGCGGAGTTGAGAGCGCAACAGCACCGGAGCCGCCGCCACCGCCGTAGGCTGACATGACGCTGGCGTTCATCGAAGCGTTTCCTCCGTAAGTTGCGGAGCGATTTAAGTTTTGCGACGACTGCCGCTGCGCCGCCGCGCCGGACTCCACCGTCTGGAGGTCCAACGCAATCTCTAGCCCAACGAGCTTCATGTCGCCAAGACTGATCATCTTGAAACCGCTGCCGGTGACGGACGGCAGGTCGGAGTGCATGCAGTTGCTGAGCTGCGCGTGGCTCTCCAGCACCTCGTCATCCGTGCCGCCGTTCTGGATCCCGCGGTACTGCAGCAGCGTCTCGTTGACGCCGTTCAGCTTCTCTAAATACTCGCGACGCGACGACGTCAGGGCTGCGTCGCCGCCTTCGCGCAGGTTCGTCAGCAGGCGGCGCACCTCCACCTCGCGCTGCACCAGCTGCTGCTTGAAGGCCTCGAAGCGCTCAGTGATCATGTTCTCCACAGAGTCGTAGGAGTCGGAGTAGTGCACGGCGACGCGGTTCATCTCGCCCGCCTGCCGCTCCAGCCGCGTCTTGCTCTCCATCAGGGATTGCAGGTCACGTGTCATCTGCTGACGGGCCTCCGCAGCGGCAACCGCCGTCGTCACGTGGCGGTGCTCCCGGTGCGGCCCGACTTGCAGGCAGTACGCGCAGCACACCTGGCTGCACTGCACACAGTAGAACTCAGCGCGGTACTCCTCGTGTCCGCGCAGGTGGCAGCGGCGCAGGTAGTTTTTGCTCGACTCGCTCAGCTTGCCGATGGCGTGCTCACGCTTAGCGCTATTTTTGTGTACGGCAGCGCTGCAGTCGTCGCAGTAGATGCACATGCACTCAGCGCACTGCACCGTCGCCGCGACACTCTCGCACCACTGGCACTTGCGCGGGTCGGTGGCCCCTTTCGCCAGCGCCTCCACGTACACCGCCGTCTCGTGGTCGGTGTACTGGTCGAGGTTGTTGAGGTGCAGCTCCGTGTACGGCGTGGCACAGAGCGGGCACTGAAAGCCGTTGTCGCCGTTATCGCGTAGTGTCTGCTGCACGCAGGCGGTGCAGAAGGAGTGGTTGCACTCCAGCGTCACGGGCTGGTGCAGCACGTTGAAGCAAACGCCACAGGTGATGAGACGAGACGTCATGGTTATCTAAAGTAAAGATGCGGTGTTAAGTGGTTGCGCGAATAGCTGTTTACCGTTTTGATGTGAGCGGTCGTACTGTAGTTACGAGGCGTAGCCACGCAACGAAGACGAACAGTAATTAATAAAAGCTACAACACTGTTGCAAAACACACAAAAATACCTTTTTTCTCCCTCTTTCGAAGCGCTTTGTTTTTCTTTGCGTTTTTATTTTTTTAAATTAGCAACCAATAGAGAAGTGGGGGAGCAAATTACAGAATTTAGCTTTGTCGAAGTGTTTCCCTTCTCAAAAATTGTAACACTCCACTCTCATGCGCCGCTTTTGTGGTACACTCTACTAGAATAAATTCTGTAAAGCTCGTTGTACGCAGTACGGTAATAGCAAAACGCCCCTTTCGCCTTGTGAGGTGGTGTCAACCTTCAACAGTAAGCAAAAACAACAAATCTCTTTTTTTCTTGTCATCACACAAATACCTCGAACGTCAATAGCGACATGCATTCTCATTTTCAGTTGATACCTGTTTTCATTCACTTTTTTCCTGATGTTTTTACAAGTGAGCGTCTCACTCGACCACAAAAAAGCACACAACAACTCTCACACACAACCACCGGCAAAACGTTCTCTGCTATCTTCGTGACAACAAAAACAGCGTAGAACAAGACGCAAGACGTGTCTGTCTGCGTCGATTTGCATTTATCGTTGGCTAAACATGCACCTTCGGAGCCGCAGACATCCACTAAATCATTGACCACTGCGTGTCAGCGAAAACGAAAAAGAAAAACAGTCATTCCGATGGTCCGCCTAATTTATTTACATCAATAACGTCGATCTAAATTACACAAAAAAGTAAGAAAACGAAAGAAAAACTCACCTTTTCACCCTGCTCACTTAACGTTGCACGCCTCGAAGATCCAGGCAATGCCTTCCTCCAAGCCATTACCGGACTTGGCGCTGCAGCCCTGGATGTGCCAGCGGCGGTCGCGGAACTCATTCAGCTCCAGCGACTCCGCCACAAACTGCGGGTCCTTGGCGGTGGCCAAGTCCTGCTTGTTCGCCAGGACCAGCACCGGCACACTCGGGACACCCTTCAGCACCTCAATAAAGGCCTCATGCGCCTCCTGCAGACGGCGTTGGTCGGACGAGTCGACGACGTACATGATGCAGTCGGTGTTGGCGTAGTAGTCCTCCCAGTACTCACGCAGGGCACGCTGGCCGCCAAGGTCGCACAGCTTTGCGCGCTTGCCATCGCGGTTGACGTCCATCACGTTGAAACCCTGCGTGGGGCCTTCCGGAGCCTCCGTCGGGTGTTCCTCAGCCACACCGAGCTTGTTCAGAATGGTCGTCTTGCCAGCGTTGTCCAGGCCGAGAATGAGCACGCGCGGCTCGTTCTCGCGCTTCATGCGGTTACGCAGACCACGGAGCATGATTAGATACCGGATAAAATATTCAAAAAAAAACTTTTTTTTTGTTTGTGTGTGCTTCTGAAAAAGCGTCCCGCGCAGTCGTTGCTTTAAGGAGAAGAAAAAATAGTATTGCCTTTAGGGATATAAGTAGGTGGATTTGAGGAGAAAAAAAGAATACTGTTGACGTGCCTTTGAGTGAAAGGAGACAAAAAAAGACGCCGATAGGGCAACAGAAAATGCGGCGGTTAAGGCAAAAAAGTAAGAGAGGCGAACGACAAGCGTCTCAGCTAAGAAGTAAAAATAGACTGCATGATAAGAGATGGAAAGAAGCGCACAGGAACGAGAGAAAACGAAGAGCAGGAGACGAGAGAAAAAGTGAAATCAACCATCATTTTTCTTTTTTTACAGGAATGAAGGAGTTGTGGGATGAGACACCTCAAAAAACCTTACCTACCAACATGTACTTGCAAAGCTGCACCAAATATCAGATAAAGAAAAAAAAACGATGATCCACCCATTTTTAGCATCGTTTTTTTTTTTTTTGTAAATAGCTTTCTGTTTGCTCTGTAGCAGAAATAAAATAGCAGTTAATTGTTGAAAGAAACCCAAAAAAAAAAATGTCATCAAGACGGAGAGTTACAGTGGAGACAGCAACCACTGGTCAGGCACCGGTGCAAGAGCGCGGCGCGGCGGGCGATGTCCTGTCGCATCGTCTGCACGTTTTCCAGCAACTCTCGCAATTCCGTCGCACGCGAGCTGAGCGCCGCCACCTCGCGCTGCAGGCTGGAGACAGTCAGCGTGTGCCGCGCCGTCACCTGTGCCCACTCGTACTCGGCCTTCTGCATCTCCTCCTCCACTGTGTGCGCCTGCGCAGGCACCTTCGTTGAAGCTGCGGTCGCCGAAGCCGCGGCACCGTCTGCGTCCCCTGCGCCGGCTGCCGTTTCGAGAGACCGCAACGATGGCAGCGCGACGGCGGAGACGATGTCCGCTGCACCTGCGCTCTGAAGAAGGGGGCACGACAGCAGCGCCGTCCGTGCCTTCTCCAGCGCCGCCGTCATCTCTGTCTTCTTCTCCTCGAGAAGGCGCTTTTCCTCCTCCAGCGCCTTCCGCCGCTCCATCTCAGCTCGCAACGCGGCGACGCACGACGACATCGCGGGGTCCTCCTCCCAAACTCTGCGCAGACTCTCCAGCTCCTTGGCCTTCTCCTGCCACGATAATGTTTCGGATTGAAGCGTCTGCTGCTCCGCCGCGGCGGCGACGCCGTGCACCACTTCCTCCTCCTCTGTGCGGCGCAGGTCGTCCGTCAGCTTCATCACCTGCAGCTCTGCCTGCTGTTCTGCTGCTGTCAGGGCCTCCAACTCCTCCTTCAGACGCGCCTCCTCCTCGTCCATGGCGGCGGCATCGCGCGCGAGGTCTTCTTTTTCCGACGTGGCAAAGGCGACTTTGGCCTCCAGCTCCTTTTGTCGCATGCTGAGCACGCGGCGCTGCTTGTCGATTTCGCTCATGCGGTCCATGAGAACCCCGACGGACGCGTCGTGTGACGTCATTGCGTGTGCGAAGTGTTGATGACTCTGAGTGCAGTGGTGCTGGGAAATGTAGCGTGGGATCTAATGCTCGCTTTTTTTTTTTTTGGATAATGGTATGCAAGCAAAGTGGCGTGCTCTTAATTGAACGTCTGAGAACAAAAAAAAGTCTTCGCATGTAAGTTATAGAGAAAGGAAAAGTAGAGGAAGATTGAAAGGAAAACCATCACAAAAAGTTAAACACGCGTCAGGTTGCAAAAGTCAGACTGTCTTAACAGTTGAGACAAGAAAAGTTGCTACACTTCTTTAACTTCTAAAACGTGGTGGCACTTCGCTGAAAAACTGGCGCTGAATAGAACAACAAGAGAGAGAGTTTTGACTTTTTTTCTTTTTTTTCCTCCTTACAAGCAAGTAGTCACCTTTAGAAAACAAAAAAAAAAGTCGCAGGCATGACGACACCGGACTTTTTCGCAATTTGGAACTTCTTTTGCTTCCTTTTTTTTTTTCGTTCGTAAATTTATTTGCAAAGCTTCTTTACATGGCAGTAGTATACATGAAAAGAGTGTGGAGAAAAAGCGGCTGGGTAAATCCAAGACCAACAAAAAACACGGCAAAGTAGAAAAACAAAAGGAGAAAAAAGAAGTTATCAAGCTTCACTTTCCTGATTTGAGTCTAGAACACGGCAGCCGACGACGTTGGCGTACGACGCCCACAAATTTTCCTCGCACTGTTCCACAATCTGTGGACACACATGCGCCGCCACAACGTCCCACGCCTCCTCCACGTCGTCAGGACAGACGATGTACGTCATTACATCGAAAGACGACCCAAACAACATTCCTCGCACACGCAGCGAGAGCCGCTGCGCAACCATGTCGTAGGGCGCCGCAGACACAGAAGACACGACGCAGTTCAGCGGGATGCCGTGCGCACGCAGAGCTGCCACAATCGGCGCATCGCCGACCTCCCGCGCCACCGCGCTGCGCAAAAGCGCCTCATCGACGGTGACCTGTGCGTACCGCCACGACGACGACACGACGCTGTCCTGCACCGTCGCCCGCAGCTCCGTGTGGCAGATGGAGTGGACGGCGAGCGTGGCGAGGTCGCCGCTCTCCGCGTTGCGGGTCAGCTCCAGCGTCGCCCGCGCTGGCTGCTGCGTCCCGAAGACGTACACGTCGCCAGCAATCAACAGACGCTGCAGAGTAGCCGACGAAGAAGAAGACGCAGCGCTCACTGCATCGGCAGAAACACCGCCTGTAAAAGCCGAGGAAGTCGATGACGCTGCCGCAGCATCGGAGAGAATCAGCTGCAAGGTGATGGGCACCTCTTCGCTGCCGTGGATGTCGATGGCACCGACGTGCAAGCGGTGCGGGCAGGTCGCCGTCACTGTCACGACCTGGGTGTCCGTGCTCATGCTCACCTCAACGCTCTGCAGCACGTCGTTGTCCATGTACAGGAGCCCCTGACCACGCAGGGTGACGCCGCGCCGCCCTGCCGCGTCCGGAGGCGACGCTGACACGGCCATAAGAGCCGCCAGCTGCACGTTCAGCCCACACAAATCTGCAGAAGCGGCGGCGGCGTTGGCGACATTGACGACCGTCGCGGACGCCGCCGCACTCCTGCCGCGTGAAGATTTCCCGCTGCACGCCCGACAAAAGCTCTGCACGTCGCCGAGCGCTGACCGCTGCAACGCAATCTGCAGCTCTGTGACCTGCAACGCACCTCCGCGCTCCTCCGACGCGCTCAGGACGCACGCGCAGGTGCAGGTGCTCGTCATGCCCGGCAGCACCACCTGCGCCTCGCACTGCAGGGGCGAACACACCCACCGCGTCGGTGCGGCGGCGGCGGCGGCGACGCTGCCGTCCGACACCACGCTCGCCCGCGACGCTGCTCCGAGGCTCTCGACCTGCGCGATGGCGTGGAAGCGAATATCCGTGACGACCGCGCCTGGGATGTCCGCCACGTTGGCGACGCGCTCGTTGCCAAGGCTGCCACGCAGCGCAATGACCGGCAGACCGCGCATATCAACGTTGCCCAGCAGGCTCACGGGCACCTCGGTGGACACGCCGCCCTTGCCGCCGCTCGACGTCGCCTGCGAGACGAAGCGGGCGTTGTGGGAGACGAAGGTCGTCTGGTAGGTCCACGTCTTGTGGTTCGGCCCCTCCGCTGTCATGGCAATCTCGAACTCCAGCGAATCCATCACGAGACCAGCTAGACCGAGGTCGACGCCGTCTGCCGGGACAGTAAATCGCAGCTGTGCCGACAGAGGTGGCGCATTTGTCGTGCTGGCCACTGCAGTGCCGCCACCGCCCTGCTGCAGTGGCCCGCTCGTCGTCAACACCATCAGCACCAAGCCGTCGCTGCTATTGTCGTTGTGGCTGCGCCGCTTTCCCGCTGCCGCCTTCTTCGGTTTTTCCTCCGCCACGACGTTGAACACGGCAGCGGGGAGAATGTAGCGCAGCACGTCGAAGATCGGCGCAGGGCAGCTGCCAAGCGACCGCGCCTGCAAGAAGTTGACACCAGCGTAGACGGTGTATGGAAGTGTGGAGGTGAGCGCCTGTGAGTCGCGCGCTGCCGGAATGCTGAGCGCGTACGGAGGACTAAACACCACGTCATTCAGCGCAAACACCACGGTCACCGGCTGCTCGTGGAAGCCAACGGCGTACAGAAACGGCACGCTGGGGAAGTGCTGATGCGGCGACCAGTTTAGTTCGTTGACGTGCACGACCACCAGCGGGCTGGCGACGTGCTCGCTGAGGGGCAGGATGAGGTCGTCGGACGACAGCAGTGCATCGCGGCGGCGCTGCAGCGCTGTGGAAAGACTCCAGTACACACACAGCGCGGCGCAGACGTTGTCAGCAGCGAAGCCGTACCACTCGTCCGCGGCCTGGCCCACCACCTCGAGGCAAGGATAGAACCAGCGTGCCGGCTTCTTCGTAAACTTGTACGCCTCGCGCAGCGCGAGTGGGTGGTCCACGAGCTCCGCAAGCTGCATCATCTTTTCACCGCCGAGCGTTGGGTTCGACGCAGACTCCAGCAGCAGCAGCATCACGTCCGTGGAGGCGCGAGCCGGCGTCAGCCAGTGCGCGTGCGCGTGGTGCGGCGAGGAAGCCAACGTGGGGTGGGCATCGCTCGCGTCCTTCGCACCACTGGCGCCTTCAGCACCACCATCCGCCGCCGCAGCAGCAGCAGCCGCTTTTTCCTCCGCCTCCTCCTTCGCGCGAATCATCCGAGCCGCCTCCTTGGTCGTTTTCTGGATAAAGGTTTGATACCGACTCCGCAGCTTCTGCACCGCCTGCGCCATCCGCCCCAAAGCACTTAGGTCGTCCGCGGCGCGCAGCTTCGATTCCGTGCTGCGTACTTCGTCAAATCCGTTCTGGCAGTCGCGCATGAAGGTCGCCTCGTTGTTGTAACGGTCCGTGAGCCACGCACGGTACGACGTGTTGGTAAAGCTGCCCGGTGGCGCTCCGCCCACCGTCGCGATCAGCGCAGGGCCGGAACGACGCACTCCCCACACAGCAGCGAAGATGTCGAGCGTGTACGGCCGCGACCGCTGGCCTGACGCACCGGCACTCGATGAAGCAGACGCGGGAGCCGCTGACACGTTGGACAGGCGCAGTCGCCAGAACGTGGCCGGCGGCACCTCCTCCCACGTGAGCACCACCGTCGTGTCGCGCGGCCACCAGAGGGCGTGCGCAATCGCGACGAAGTCATCGCCATTGTCGCTCGTCTCGACCCAGATGTTCTGCACCGCCGCCTCACACGTAGCGGAGGTCGGTGGTAGAGGGACACCGTCGTCGTCGTCTGCGGCGCCGTCACTGGACTTTGGCGCCTTCGGTGTGGCGCGGAAGTGCAGCGTGAGCTGATCAAGGTGAAGCGGGGAGATGAAGGACCACGTCGCGGTGGCCGTGAAGAGGGAAGAGGAGAAGCCGGCAGTGGACGACGACCTGGCGCGTGTCGGTGTGGCGGTGCACTGCAGCACCGGCACCCCTTGCATCGCTGGTCGCCGCTGCGTCGGTGCACCGCCCTTTCCGCCTCCGCTCAGCAAGTGCGGCGGCTGCACCTCGGTGAAGCCCACCGTGCTCACCAGCACACCGGGCACCACCGACGTGTTCACGCTCCCCACGCACGAGCCGATGTCGGCGAACCACTCCACGGCGCGCGCCTTCTGCTGCGACGGCGACATCGACAGCGGCGACGAGGAGAAGAACGGGTCGTCGCCGCTGCTCTCGAGCGGGAGCGGCCGCAGACGCCACTGCGCACTCGGCGAGACGGTGGCGCCGTCCCACCACACCGACGACGCCGCGGCCCCGCCGGCCACCTGCGTTGACACCGTCGTGGCAGCCGCGGCGCTGTCGGACAGGACCCGCGCACGGTCACGCCTGCCGTCCGCGCCGCCCTCCAGCACCGCCGCGCTGATCCAGGACGCGCCGTCGAGGCCGAGGTACTCCACGGCGTAGCGCGACGACGCGGCTGGCAGCGTGGCCCGCACCCCGACCAGGCGCTGCGGCGAGCCGAGGGTGAGGCCGGTGGTGGCGGTGCTTTCGTCGTCGTCCATGCCCGCCGCCGTGCTGACGGAGTTGCCCATCGAGAAGGCCTTGTCCGTCGCCTGCCACGAGCCACGGCGCGACGGGGACGGGGTGGCGGCCGAGGCCGGCGACGCAAACAGAGCCCCGCCGCCGCCTCCTGCGACCATCGTCGCCACGGCCGTGGAAGACGCGGACACCGTCGCGGCGTCCTGCAGCAGCTCCGGCGATGACAACTTCATGCGCGGGTCCGCTGGGGCGGTGCCGAGGTGCAGGCGCACCGGCAGAAAGGTCACGTCCGACGAGGTGTCCAGCACACGCGTCCGCCACAGCCGGCGCGGGCCGCAGCTGCGCCACGACAGCACGACGCGCTCCATCTTCGTCCTCGTGGCGGCGGCGGTGCTGAACGTGACGAGCGCCACCGTGTACCACTGCGTCGCATCGGCGCTCCACTCCATCGACACGCACGCTGTGCAGTTGCCCGTCACGTAGAAGTCCACCGTGCACGACGTCAGCGGTGCCACGACGCGCGAGAACTGAATGGTATTGTACTGCGTTCCATGTAGCGCGATCGGCGCGGCCTTTTCCTCGGGCGAGGGCCACAGACAGGACGTCGCGTTGCGGTGGTCGCCCGTGGCGCCTTGCATGCTGACGAGAGGGCCCACGTACTCGTACACGCGCAGCGCGGACAGCTTCAGCGCTGGTGGGCAGGCGCCACTTGGGTGGTCGATCGGCGTCGCCACGCTGAGCAGCCGCCAATACCGGTACGGGCCCTCCGGCATCCACGTGAGGCTGCAGCGCGTCTTTTCCGACGTCGTCGTGGTCGTGCCGGTCGTCATCGGTCGCCAGTGCTCACCGGAGGCGTCTGTGCCGCCGGAGATGGTCCAAGTAAGCAGCACATTTGCGGGCGTGTTTTCCACCGTGAAGGCGACGCTGCAGAGGGCAACGATCGACAGGCCGTAGTCCCAAACGAGCTCGTACGCACCTTCGCCACGGCCTGCGCTGCCATCACCAAAGGCGCGGAGACTCAACGCAAGCGCTGCGTCGCGCATGCCCTTGCTAAAGAAGGCGTTGCACACCTCCACGGCGGCCGACGAGGCATGCCCGCCGGAAATGCGTACGGGCACCAGTGTCAACCGCTTCCGTGGCACCGTCAGCAGGCGCAGTTGCGAGTAGCTCTGCAAACACGTTTCCCGATCCACCAGCCTCTCCGTACCGCCGTGCTCGTTCTCGGTCGACGAGAGTCGCAGAAAGCGCCAGAAGCGGGCAGCGGTGTAGCGGCCCGCCACCTCGGCCACCCACGACGTCTCCCCAATGACTCGCTCGCCCGACTTTTGCTGGTGCACGGCGACGTCGCGCCAGATGCGGCCGTGTTCGCTGCACTGCACCTGCCAGCGTGCGGCGCTGCCCTCCTTGCCGCCGCTGCTGATGAGCTGCATGCCCGTCACCAGCACGCCGTCGTCTTCTTCAATCGCGTCGCTGCCGAGCATGCTGGTGCGCAGCAGCACCCCCATGTCCATCACGATGCGGCAGTGGCGCTGTCGCGTGCCCCACTTTGGCAGCAGCAACGGCACCCGGTAGAAGAGGTGCGACTCGGTCAAAGGCACCAGCGTCGTGTTCACCGCGTCTGCGTGCACGCCGGCGGTGGCCACCTCGCCAGGACTGCGCAGCGTCGCCACCTGCACTTTGTTCTGGTAGAAGAGGTACAGCTGGGACGGCGCCGCCGGGGTGCGCAGCACGGAGAGCAGCTCGTGGCCCGACTCTGTCGACGGCAGCGACGCGCCGTAGCGAGTCCGCAGGTGCGACGCAAACGGCACAGGGCCGTGCATCACGGTCCTGCGAACTACATCGTACTCTAGGTACTGCAGCTCCGCCGCCCCCGCTGTCGAGGACGCCTCCTCATACACAAAGGCCACGACGCACCGGTCTGCGTGCTCGAAGCAGTTCATGGTGGCCACGATGTGCGCAATCGGCACCTTCTGCAGCCCCTCCAGCAGGGCGGAGCGACGCCACAGCACAATGTCGCCCTGCGCCTCGTTGGCGTCGCTGTCCCACAGCAGCAGGCCGTCGCTCCGAATGAGACACATCAGCCCCGGCCGCTCCTGCGGAGACGGATAAAACGTCGCGTCCCAGCCTAGCACGAACGGGTACGGCAGCTCCGAGAAGCGCACGTGATCGGCAAACGTCTGCGACGATGAGGCAACCGGAGCATCAACGATGGCCGAGTCGTCGCCGTTCGCCACGTGCACCTCCAGGAACGACGCGCCGCAGCATAGCAGGCACAGCGACGTATGCTGCCCAAACAGGGGAAACGCATTGTGCTGCCCGTACCACCCTCGCGCCTGCGGCGACGGGTTGATCATGAACACTGGCTGCACGTTGTCAGTGTTCAGCAGCAGCTCCGGCGAGGCCATGACAGAGAGCGCCTCGACACCCACCGACGCCGCCACCTCTGCCCTTCCTCCTCCTCCTCCAATACCGCCGCGCTGCGACGTCGACACGTGCTGTGGCGGCAGCATGCGCAGCGGCAGCGTGGTGCAGGTGGAGAGCGGCACGCCGGCAATGCTCTGGCTAGGTGCCCCGCTGGGCGTCTCGAACCACAGCAGCCGCACCACCCCGACGACTGCCGGCACGGCGGAGTGAAAGCGCAGACGCCAGAAGCGCGCGGCGCCGGGCTCGATGCAGAGGGCACCGTCCGCCCACTTCGCCGCCGTTACGGGCCCGGCAATGCGGAGCGACGCAACGGCAGTGTACACCTCCCCCTCAGCACTCGACTCCACCGAGGCGCGGAGCGGTGCCAGCTGCAGCACCGCAGAAGGCAGGAGCGCGGTGTCGAGGAGGAGCAGCAGCGCGGAGAAGGAGCGTCGCGGTGCAGCGCTGCCGAGGTCGTACTCGATGTACCACTGCCCGCTGGTCGTCGAAGAGTTCGTAGGCGGCTTAGCATTGTTCCCCGCTGTCAGCACTGTACTCTGTCGGTCATGCGAAACATCACGGCTGCCGGGGAATGCTGCGCTCTGAGGGTTCGTGTGCTGAGGAGAAGCCACAACAGCGCCGTCGCCGTAGAAAAACACCTCCGGCTCCTCACTGCGGTGTCTGTGGCTTCCCACGCCGGGATCGTCCAAGGCACTGCCTCCGACAGGACCACAGCGGGACAGCGCCAGCGGATTCTGCTCTGCAAGGACGGTCGGTGTGAGGGAGGAGGTGATTGTTGTCGTGGGCGGTGCGGCAGACATCGCCTTTCCCGTTGCCACATATGCGGTGGTGGTGGTGCCTGCCGTCGTCGAGGCTTTCATGGAAGCCTGCGGCTTGCCCGGTTCCAGCGAGCCCGCCGTCGTCGAAAGCGAGCTTGTCCGCTGCTGCTGCGTTGCCGTCAGTGGTGGTAAAGCACTTTTCACGGGCGACACACCGGGGGAGGTGATGGACAGCAAGTCACGCAGACTTCCCTCAGGGTTAAAGAGCTGCAGCGACGAGGACGGCAACGCCGCCCCGTCCTTTGTCTGCTGCACTTCAAGCGTGAAGTCGGTCTGCACAGCCAGCGCGCACAACGCGTGAAGTGCACTCGGCGAGGTCTGCCGGAACACCACCGGCAGCTGCTCCAACGGCGTGGATAGCGCGGAGGAGGCGGAGGCAGAGGCTGAGGCAGAGGACGACGCGTCCACGTCGGGGCAGCAGCGCAGCACCCAGCGCGGCGTCGCTGCTCCTGTTGTTGTTGATGTGCCTGTGGTGGTGATGGTTTCGCCCATCGCTGCTTCGTTGTAGGGCAGCGTATTTGACGCCGCCGCAGCCTCCATCGCGGAGACTTCCCTTTGCAGCTCCCACTGCACCTTCACAACGCGACCAGTCCTGCTCACTAACCAATGAGTATCCGCCTCGCCTGCCGCCAACGGCGCCGTCGTGAAGGCGGTCATGGGTGCGACGCCGAGCACCGCCTGCAGCTGCGGCTCCACTGACAGCGAGCTCGCGTTGTCCTTCATATTGCCGTCATCTTTGCGACCGTTGTTTGTAACGGTGGCTCGACCTCCCGCTCCGCTTCTGCTTGAGGCACCGCGAAGCGACTCGGCGACGGCGGACGTCGGCGATGACGATGACGCGTTGGTGCTGCGCAGTGCTGCCGCGCTGCCTCGTGCCCGCGCGTCGATAACTGTGTTGCGGGACTGCGTTGGATGAATGAGAACGCCGATGCCGCCCACGCAGCGCCGTGCCGTGACGTCGAAGAGCACGTAGCTGAGTCCGCGAAAGAAGACGAGCAGCGAGGTGTCGGGGACGGCGAGCACGCTGTCAACGCCGTCGTGGAAGGCAGCGGGCAGCTTGCGAAATTGTCCGTGCACGCTGAGCGGGTACGGGCCGTCGACGCACTCCAGCAACTGCAAGTCGAAGAGCAGCCACTCGCGGCCCGAGAAAAAAAAGACGAGGTGCGGGTGCACAGGGTGCAGCGTGGCGGCGTCGACACCGCTCGCAAAGGGAAAGCTAGCGGTGAGCGCGTCACCGCCCAGGGCGGACGGGTAGCACAGCAGGCGCCTCTCCTGCATGCTGTACACCGCGACACTGTCCCCGATAAACAACAAGTGAAGGTCGGGATACGAAGACCGACTCTCACTCCTTGACTTCGCAGCGGCAACACCATCCCCTTCCTTTTCGCTGTCCGACTGCACGGGGATCACAAACCACGGTTTGTTGAGCAGCCGCGCCGGAATCTCGCGCGCTTCTGCCGCGGCACCGCCACTTCCGCTGCGTCCACCCGCAGAACGCTGACTTGGCGCACCGTGCCTGTCGTCCGCGCCACCAGCGCACTGCTCGCACTCGCACGGCGGCTCCTGACTCATCGTCGGCAGCCTCACCCGAGCGGCCTGCGTGCGCGTGCGCAAAAACTCCACGATGCCGACCCGCGCCGCGTCGTGCAGGAGCGCGTTGCGGGCCAGCCGCTCCGCCTTCCAACCTTTTTGCAGCCGCAGCTGCATCTTGTCCTGCACCGTGTTGCCGTTGCCACCGTTGCCGCGGCCAGGACCGGCGTTGCCGATGACGCTGACAGCCACGTTTGCCGACCTGCCTTCGCCCTTCTCGGTGACATGGATCGGCTTCACCAGCGGCAGGGCGTGCATCGGCGTCGTCGCGACGGAGGCGTCCTCGGCGGCGGAGACGGAGTTGCTGACGCGGCGGCGCGAGACGAGGGCAGCACTCTGCGCCGGCGCCGGCGACGTGGGCGGCTTTGGCGCGCGAGATGCTGTCTTGTCCACGTCCGCCATTGCCTTGGTGCTGCCGCGGCGTCGCGGCGCCTTTGCAGGGGTCACAGATTCCTCGGCCTCGACGATGGTGACGGCGGCGGGAAAGTCCTTTGTCAGGCTGCCGAGCTCCGGCACGCTGCCCAGCGTCTGCCACACCCGCTCCTCACCGGCACCGCTCGCCTCCAGCCTTTCCGACACCACCGCAGCGTCTGCCTTCTGCGCCATTGAGTTCGGCGCAGCAGCAGCATCAGCAGGCGATGGTGCTCTGTTCGCACGAAGCGCCGCCTCGGCGGTGGCGAGGGCCCGCTGCAGCCACTGACCGTCCCCGAGAATCTCGTGGAAGAAGAAGAGCAGCTGCGACGGGTAGCGACTCGAAAGCAGCACACGCTCGCCGTAGGTGCGGTGCACATCACGCGCGCAGTATGTCTCCGTCTCCCTCCCGCTCGTGGCCGCGATGGCGTTCGGCAGCGCCGACAGCCCAAGAGCCTCACGCAGGAAGGCGAGTCCGGCGGGCAGGCAGTCTCGCTCGAACAAGGCCCGCAGCGGATCGGCGCGCACCCGGCTGCCCACGAGGCACCACCCTGGTCCCTCACGCCGCTGACGACCGCTGGTGGAGGCGACGAGGGAGATGACGAGCTGCCGCAGCAGCTGCACGCGCGCCCCCGACACGCCCAGCGACGGGCCCACCACTTCCTTGCCATAGAAGGAGGCCCGCCAACCCGCCTCGCGGTGCTCCAGGCCCACGGCGTCGGCAAACACGAAAGCTAGACCCCGCACGCCCTGCAAAAAGACCGTTTTGGGCAAGTACAAGAATCCGTTGTAGCCCACGTGGCGGCCCAGCGGGCACTGCAGAATGAGGTACACGGTGTTGTCGCGCACGGACTGGCCCACCACCTTTGCCGTTGTGCAGAAGCCGTGCGTGTGGGTCGATGTGGTGGACGGCACAACGCCGTCTTTCAGCGAGAGCCACGACATCGCCACCTTCATCGTGACAAGCACGCAGCGGCTCTGCTGACGCAGCGTCCACAGCGCGGCGCGGATGTTGTCGAACAGGTCGCGATGAGGGCCGTCAATGGCGCACACGCGCTGCCGCCGACGCGCGAAGGCAGAATGCAGCCACCGCCGCACCGTCGCCTCCCCGCTCGCGGCACTCCACGACGGCCAGTCCGCAACGAGGTTCCTCGGAGCGGCCGCACGTGGTGCATCAGCAACACCATCATTATCACCATCCTCCTCGTCGTCGCCGCCGCGAGGGGCGCCTGCGCTGTCGAAGCGTTTGTACGGCGCCTCCGCCTCCGGCAAGCACCCAACAAGCCGCACCGCCTCGCAGGCGCTCGCCAGGTCCATGCCGATGCTGCCAAGCGACATCTTGCGCAGTTGCCGCCCAATAGAGAAGATCAGATACGGGTCCATCGCCACACCGTCCGTGTCGCTCAGCGCGCTGGCCACCGTCAGCGCACAGTTGATCTCCTCGCTGGCCACGTCGTGCACCGTCTCTCTGGCCACGTCGACCACGGTGAAGTCCACCAGCGGCAGCCGCAGCAGCTCCGCCGCTCCACCGACGACGCTCGTCAGCGGTGGGAAGCCGCCAACGTAGCTGCAGTTCACACCGCCGTAGCCATACAGGGCGTAGCGGACCAGGTGCCGCAGACACCGTCGCGAGCACGGACGGACGCGCGCGTGCGCGGTGAACATACGGCACAGGCGCAGCAGTGCGGCCGGCGTAACGCTGATGCCGTGCTCCTCGACGTCCAGCTGCAGTGTCCGCAGCAGCCACGTCGCGCCGTCGGTCGAGCAGACGCCGGGCTGGCCGCAGACGGTGCAGCGCGTCACATCGCGGTCGGCGCGGTTGTCGAAAAACTCGTCGATGTCGCCGCGCGGCTTCTTTGTACGCCAGCACGCCTCCGCCTGCTCATCGACGGGACCGGGCAGGAAAAACGTCTTGGAAAGCGGAACATCCGTTGCGGAGGTTGGCGATTTCAGCAGCGCCGACAGCGGCGGCATTGCGGTAGACAATGAGCCTTCCGCCCCGTCTTTTTTCTCCAGCAGCGCCGCCACGGTTCCCCGCCAGCGCTCGAGCTCGTGCGCGAGGTAGGTGCGAAGAAACGGCGCCTTGGGGAAGTCATACGGCACCTGCCAGATCAGCGCTTTCGGGATGCTCCACACGCAGCTGCACAGGTCCTCGGCGAGGGCCTCTCCGCACACTTCGCCGCAGACGGTCAGCACGCCGTCGTTGCGGTCTACGCACTGCTGCAGTCCACCGCCCAGCACCGTCAGACCGGCGGCGCTGATGGACCGACTGTGCGGCTTCAAGTGCTCCACGAGGAACCGCAGCACCAGCGTCTCGCAGGAGGCTCGCGCCTCGAGGGTGACGGCGGCACCGCACATCACGCACGCACTCATCGCACTCGTCGACGACTGGGCATTGCGCTGGCACTGTTGCTGGATGGCGACAAACTTCGGCAGCCCTTCGTCCATCAACACTTCCGTAATGCGCGTGTTGCGCGTCACGAGGTGCAGCAGCTCCTTCACGCCGCCAATGGTCAGCGCGACGCCGCGGACGTCGATCTTCTCCAGCTGCGGGTGCGTCGTGAGCCCGGCACAAAGCAGCTTCACGTCTTCGGAGCTGAGCGCGCACCTGCTCAGCAGCAGGGCACGCAGCGGCACGCGCTGCAGCGTGTGGACGATCGGCGCTATGCCACTGTCGCCCAGGTAGCCGTCCTCAAACTGAATGACGACGGACCCAAGGAGCAGCTGCTTGAGAAAGGTGGAGTGAATGTGGAGGCCGTCGCGGCGGCAGGCCTCCTCGTAAAACAGCGCCGCTTCTTTGGCGGAGAGAAGTTCGTACGCGGCAGACGGCGCCGCCGCTGCAAATGCGCGAGTAGCGCTCGTCGTCATCGCCCACTTCGGGTTTTTTTTTGAAAAGAATTTCAAACAAAGCCGACAGAAACCACAATAGAAAAAAAAGAGAGAACAGTGTTTGTGTTGCTAATTTACATAGAGAGTTAGTGTATTTTTTCAAGTTTAAGACTTTTTTCCTTTCTTTCTTTTTTCTCTGAGAAAATTGCGTACCAAGATGGTCGCCGGTCAAAACCTAGGCCTTGATCAAATATGTTCAACGAAAAAGAAAAAGATCTTCTTTTCCGCACACACGTACACGCACAAACGTTTCTTGTGAGGCCGTGGATCGCAACACGTGTGGGAGAAACTTGAGTTCGAGGCAGGATTGTGAAATTAGGTGTATGCAAACGGCAGAAATAGAGTCAAAAGATCAAGAAGACAAGAAAGATTGTAGTGTGAGCCTGGCAAAGTTTTCAAAGGGCACATCTCTATAGTCAGGTGCGCACACACCGCAGAAAAAAGAAAAATCGGAGTGCTTGTGCATAAAACTTCACAGACTGCACCAACCGCTAGTAACTGAATTGGAGCAGCGGCGTTCTTCTCCCTTCTTAATTAAAGGTATCACGAACAGCTTTCCAGAACAAATAAACGCAAATTCTTGAAAAAAAGGCTTCCACTGGAAACATCAAGAAGATGCGTTAATTATGCACTACCAAAGAGCGTCCCGCTAAGATTTGTTGTTGTTGTTGTTGTTAAGTTAGTTTTTACCCGTTTTGTAAATTTTGGTTTCTTAAGTAGCGTTTGCAAGTTCAGAAAAATGATTATTGACAAAATATGGCGCGTCGAAGCAAAAAAAAAAAGAAGATTTCTTTGAAACAGTAAAAGCATCAGCTTGTTGTGTCTTACATTCCAGCGTGCAGCACGACACCGTAGTAACAGAAACAAAGAACAAAAGAAAAAGAAAAAGTTAAAAAGCAGAAAGATGGCACCCAAAGCCCACTTTGGCGACCACAGTCATTAAAAAACCAATCATCGTCGTTTTTCTCAGCACGTGGCCGTGCAGATTTCAAAACACCGCAAGAGCAGTAATTCTCTACCGCTACTGCACAAACTTTCGTCAGATTTTCTTCCTCTTCTTCCTTTTTTTTTTTTGCATCGTACTGTGAAAAGCAGATGATGTCACCTCCAACCTTTCAGTACGCTCTTGTTATCCATATTAGTCTCTTGCTTTTCAGCTCTAATTTCCCTCTTTTCCTATTAAATCCTTCAAACCTTCAAATTTTCGCCGCAAAAAGAAATGGAAAGAAAGAGAATGTTAGAACCCAGCAACTGTTTGTCCTACGGCTTTACATGAAAGGCGTCGCCGCATTAAAAAAAAAAAATGTTGTTGCTGTTGCTGTGTGTGGGTGTGCATGTGTTTGTGTTTGTGTGAAGAGAAGAAATTGTCCAGAAGGCAAAAAAAAAAATAGAGCAAAAATGCAGAAAGACGAATGCGCCGTCACGGCGGCACCTTAGTCCAGCTCATCGCCCTTGTGCGAGGCGGCCCCGCTCGACACCCGCGGCGGCGTGTCGGCCGCCTCGGAGATCACCGCCGTAGACGAGTCCGTCGTGTTAGAGCTCGACGAAGGCTTGAGACCGTCCCACGGGAACGGCCACGTGTGCCGCGCGAGGTACGCCGTCGCCATCCCTTCCAGCACCGTTACCAACATCGCCTCCAGCGCCTCCGACCCCTTTTCGGGGATCATGACCGAGAAGGTCGACATGTACGCGCGCAGAAGCACCTGTGCGAGCAGCACACCAAGCACCCGCTTCGTCCGGCACTGCACCGCGCCGACGCGGCGGCGACGTGCGATCAGCTTGCCAATCGTCAGCACCACCGATGGCACCTGCCACGCAAAAAAGTCGAAGTTCCACTCCGCGTCTGAGCTAGCAAATGCGTAGAGGGCGTAGCTCGCGTACGCGCCTGGGTTGAAGCGATCGAAGACGGCCAGCACATCAGACCAGCGCGTGAACATGTAGTCGAGCATGAAGCGAGGCGTCGTGGAGGCGGCGAGGTAGCGGACTGGCATGATGAGCACCGACACACCGATCTCTGCTCCCATGGACAGCACGTAGCGCATCGCCTCTCGCTCAGATGTTTCCATCGCGCCTTTGCGGCCGAGAAGCCGCTCCGCCACGAAACCGCGGCTGCCGTAATACACGGAGGAGTGCACGCACAGCCGCAGCAGCGCGCCATAACCGAGACGAATTGTCTCGATGCTGCTGCTAATTTTGGGGAGAAATTGCGTGCTGGAACTATTTGACCCGTTGGGCCCGATGGCACCCATCATAGGCGATTGACTGTACATCTCCGTCGCAATTTGTTTTAAAAGGCAATGAGGAGAAAAGATAAGTCAAGGATAACGGCCTGTGTTGCTGCTAAAGCAAACAAAGAGAATGAAGAAAGCGTTCGAACAGAAAAGACCTTCTTCTCTTAACAAAGAGGCAGAAGGAGACAAAAGAGAAAAGGAAATACGGGTGCAAATAGTTCGTCCCGTTAGCGGCTCCGTTAAACTGTCCTTTTTTTTTTTCTTTCTTGTGCGCCACTTGTAAGCAGGTTAAAAGCTAAAAGATAAAGGGGGGAAAGCAAAAACAGAAGACAGCGCAGATGCTCTTACCAGCTGCGATTTTCACTGAATGCGTCTCGCGCTGAAGCAGCGACGTGGAGCTGCCAAGAATGTGTCGCACCGCCATAATACATCAAACAAACGACAGTGAAGGTAAAGTAAGCGCAAATAGAGAAAGAGATAGGAAGTTTGTGATTTGGTAAGGAGGATTCATTTTGACAAAACAAGGATTAAAAAACACCTATTGCAAGTTCAACAAGTTGTTCACACCAACAATATTACAAAACTACCTCGTGTCATTCCCCGCGCGACCAGCACTAGCGATTGCCCCAATGTAATTATGATTACAATTATTTGATTTCTTCTTTTGCTTTTTCTAATAGGTTAACCATGTGCCTAGCGCGATCTTTGCGCAGCAGGCAGCTTCCTTTACCATGCATCTCAACGTGTGACCGCAGCGTGCGCCATACAACTCTGCTGATCGGCCTCGTGCAACTTCGGTGCATCTCCCGCAGGTTTTACGTGCTATCCGTCGCATACAATGGCATGACAAGCTCGCGAGGTAGCTGCAAGGTCGGTGACACAATCAGGAACGGCTTCGGCAGCTCCCCGCCAGCCGGGGCCAGGAAACTGAAAAACTCCTTGCCGACCTCCATCAGCACCACAAAGCCGGCTGCGTTGGCCTCCGGCACGGCGGCGGTGGTGTCGGCCCACACCACGGACGCGAGGCTCAGGTCTGGCACGTCGTCCCGGTCCAGTCGCTGGAACGTTTCGGCGTGGAGGAGCTCCACATCACGCATGCGCGCCACGCCACGCACCGGCAGCCGCGGTGCTCTCTGCGTGCCGTAGAAGTATCGCTGCAGCTGCACCTGACGACGCTGCAGCTGCGCGTGCGGGCTTGGCGGCACCACACCGGCCATTCTCGGCGTGCGCAGGAACGTGACGGTGCGGCCGAGCACGGCGTTGACAAGAAATTTCTCCAGCTCGTAATTCGCACCCGTCACGACGACGTGGGTGACGGCGAAAATGGCAATGAGGTCGCTCAGCAGGTCGTGCTGGATCTCCGTGGCCGGCGACATGGACTCGATGATGAGCCCACCCGCCTCGAACCGCGGCTCCGCAAACCCGAGCGAGGTGGCGGCCTGCGCCAGACACACGCAGAGGTCTAGATAACGCTTGCGCGACACACTCGTCACGGCGGCGCCGCCGTGGAAGAACATCAGCGGCATCAGTCCGTCAAAGTCCTCCGGCGCCGTCACCGGTTCCTCGACGAAGACGGCGGACACGGTGCCGGGGCAGCCCACCAGCGGCATCGCGACGTCCACGTCAACGAAGCCGACGGCGTGCGGGCTGCCACGGCGCACGGCGAGGTTCAGCAGCGAGCGCGCCACCACCTCGCGCTCCCACGGGTGTTCGCCGACGACGAGCACGCGCGGGCCCTGGTAGGACTCCTTCAGCTCCTCGGAGCTGCTCAGCGCGGAGCGCTCACGATCCTTGATCGCCATGGCGGCATCCGCGCGTGCGGTGTCGAGGAGAAAATGAATTTCGTCGAGCGAGCTGCTGTACGGGGCTTGGGCAAGCGTGCACGTGCCCTCCAACTGCAGCACAGCCTCCTCCACCGCCTCCACGACGATGCACGCTTCTTCCGGGAAGGCGTAGCGCAGGTTGCGGGTCAGCGGATTTCTGTACAGCTCCGCCCTGCCGCTCAGCAGCACGACGGCGCCACCGCCATGGCCGGCGCCCCATTGAATCGTGAGAGACTCTTGGCAAACGTGCACCGTTTGCCGCGTCGAGCTCTGCATTCTCGTTCAACTATTCTGTGGGCTGCGCGGATTATTTTTCTTTATTCTTGAGGTGTAAACGACACAGGCAATGCTACGTCACCTGCAGAAAAAGTCAGCTGTTCTGCCGTTGTAAATTGAGAACCGTCGAGTGCGTTAGGCGGGTGTGCTTATTCAAAAATGATGGATGCAAATGGATAGGAAAAAAATAAGAGGAGAGTTGAAGTTTTAACAAAGAACAGTAAGATGAAAGGTATTCCTAGGTTCGATTTGCTTGAGAGTCGCTATTTAAAGATAGAGGTGATAAAAAACATGTTCCAGCACGTCAAGGTTTTGATACTCGCGTTCCTCTTTACCTTCATTCATTAAACTCTGCACGTGTTTCGCAAAAAAGGGAGTAATACGGTCAGAACGCGTAAGAATCGTAGAGTGATGCAAGTTCTTATTGTCTCCCTTTTTGCTCAAGCTGTCGGTTGCGTATGATGATTGTATTTTTTTTTTCTCTTAGCAGCTGCTTCACAGAAATGCCTCCAAATGCAAACATATTCGCCAGCTCAAAAGCACACACACACACACACACACGCACACACACACTTACACGCACCGTAGGGCTTCGTGTCTCCACGACATCGCTGCAGCAAACACAAAAACAACGCGTCCGGTGGACTGTCTCGGCCCTCCTAGCCTACCTTCACCCTCTCTTATCTCATCTTTATTCAACGTCTCGATGAAGAAGTAAAAAAGTTAGGAGAAGAGTTTGAGGGCTCCGGTGATGGGCTCGAGAATGTCCGACGGCGCCGGCCCCAGCGCAATCACCACCACCTCATCTGCGCCGCCCGCCGAGGCGTTCTGCGCTACGGCCCCGTCGTTGCTGTAGAACTGCGAGCGGGAGAGTCGCGTGATGGGCAGGCGGTGCTCCGCTGCTCCCGCGACCACCGCCCCCATCATGGCGTTCTCCGGACACTTCAAGGTGATCTTGGCACACCCAATTCGGTTCCACCACAAATACCAGTGAAGCCACCGCTGCTGGTCCTCCAGCGTGGACACAAACGGCAGCGCAGGCGGAGACGCGGCTGCGTGCCCCGTCACCGTTTTCTCACTCACGGACTGCCTCTGCTGTTGCTGATGAAACTCGATCAGCTGCACGCCAGCGGACGCGGTCAGCACCGCCACCTCCTGCGCCGACATCTTCGGCTGCACCGGGTGGCGCACTACAAACACCATCTTGAGTCGCAGATCCTCCATTCGTTCGTACTCGCTATCTTCCGACTCCTCGTCTTCCTCATCCGACTCGTCGCCAGTGGACTCCCAGCTCTCGCTGCTGCTGAGGTTGCCTGCGGCCTCGTTGACATTCTCGTGTTGCGCATCAGAGGACGGCGCTGCTGCTGCTGCCGCGGATGCGGATGTGTTGGGACGGTGTTGGGGCATCTCTTCGAGAAGCTTCTCTGCACGCTCGCGGCGGGAGAGGGGTGGGGGAGTTGGTGCCTCTGCAGTCTCCGCGCTGCGTGTGAATTTCCACAGAAGAGGCGACACGCAGTAGTTGAGAAGAGGCACGAGCAGCAGCGTCGTCACCCCACCGCAAATGAGGCCAATGGTGTACGCGGACGGCCATTGCTCGTCCTCTGCTGTCATCGACATATTATTTGAACCGATGATCTGTGATTGTAGAGTCAAAAGTCAAAGTAGAAACACCAACAAGAAGACGACAAAAAAAAAAAACAGAATGAAGGGTTGCGGAGGTGCAAGGGGTAAAGAAAAAACGCAATGACGCAAGCTAGGTGGAAGAAGGCAGCTCTGTCGAACTTTGTTCAATACGTCTCTTTGAAAGTGCACGCGTGACGCACTGCTTTTTGAACAAAACGGCGAGTGCCGTTTCAAGAAGAGCGGAAGAAAAGGTCGTCATGAGCTGTTCCTTTCGAAAGAGTTTTTTTTTTTAATTTCAAGACAGAAGTAACATTGCAAAAACCTTCACGTGAGGGTCGGAAGCAACACGTGAAGCAACGTGTGCGAGCTGGACACCAGTAGCCAATACAGAGTTTGGCAATCGCTACGCTTCCACCACACCTTATCTATATGAAAAAAGAAGAAAAGCGAAATCCTGTTGAAAATCTACAATCGCCTAAGAAAAAAAAAACGCATATATGTATGCCATCTAATTAACTGTACACATTTACATGAGGCTGGAAAATTAACTATTCTCTTTCGCACCCGCATACACCATGCACAAAAAGTTTCGCACACTCTACCCTTACTTTTTTGTCGCACGGTTCTGGTGGCGCAGAAGAATTCCCGGCGACGTTTCATTTACGGGCCGCACACGGCCAAGCGTGAGCGGACTCTGGCGCCGCGGCGCCGCACCAGACGCGTCCTTCTTTTTCTCCGCCGTCGCACCAGCAGCCGCCGTGGCCGCTGTCTTCTGATGCACCGTGTTCCGCCCTCGCGGGGTCGCCGTGGTGGAGTCCGGTGTGGCCCGCGGTGTCCGCTGTAAATGCCCTGTAGAGCTGTGCGTCACCCGCACCTTCTCCGGCACGAGGCGCTGCATCGGCTTGCGGTTCACCGCGGCAAAGGCGCGCTCTCCCTCCACGTCGGAGGCCTTGCGGGTGCGCTGCTGGGGGCTGTACGCCACCACGCCTCCCGCCTTGGTTCTGCCGGTTCCGTTTCCATTCTCCTGCATGCCGTCTGCTGGCCCGCTGCGGCGCGCACTTCGCGGCGTGGGCGTCCGCTTGCCTCCATGCGGCACTGTGGAAGTGAGCGGTGCCGCACTGCGCAGCGTCGACGACTTGGTGGCGCGCGGCTGCGTGAGGACGCCGGTCGAGGCGATGCGGCGATACCCGCGCGGCGAAAACGCCGGCTGCGGTGGGAGGGGGCGGGCCGTGTTTGGCGCACGCGGGGATGCCCGCTGACTGCCCGGCGCCACGTCCTCCGCATTCTTCGGTGGGGCGCGTGCGGCGGGAGGGACAGAGTCCACGCCGGTCTTCAGCGAGGCGTCCAACGCGCCGGAGGACTCCAGCTTTGCTGCAGGCCCGGCTGTGGCGCTGACTGACGCGTGCGGAGAGCCCGAGGCGGGGTCGCGGTGACGCACCAGCGTCGACAGCGGTAGCGGCTTCACAAATGGCGCGGGCTGCAGCTGCGCCGATGGGGACTGCGGCGGCGACGACGAGGTGGGGGGCACCTCCGGCCCGGCTGCCGGCGACGTCTGCGTTGTGGCGTCGCTGCTCTTCGTGGGTGGTGGTGCCGCAGCTGAGGCTTGTTTCGCCCGCGCCGACAGCGGGTGCGTTGATGTAGCAGTCGCCGTCCTCTGTCCTCCTGCGCCACGCGCCGAGCCGACATTGGCGCCACCGGGGTTGCCACGCGCCGACCTCACCGGGTTGGCTGGCGGTGCTCCTCGGCGCTCCTTCGCCGCACCGGCCGCCTGCGCCTCGCCTGCCCGCGTGCTCCACCTCTGCCCAACGGTGGGCCGCAGCAGACGTGTCGTTGGGGTGGGCCCAGCAACAACAGCACCAGCAGCTGCCGGACCAACAACACCACCACGGCCGCCACGCATCGTGCCTCGGCCTCCGCGTCCGGCCTGCGCCGCCTCCACCACCGCACGCGAGCGCGGCGTTGTCAGCGGTGTGCGGACCTTCCCTGCCGAGGCAGGCGCTGCCGTCGCAAGGGGAGGGACGTACGGGTGGACAATGCGGCGGGCGTGTGGGCTGGGCGGGACAGGCTCAGGGCTTTCGCTCATCGTTGCGGGCCACTCCTCCGCAGGCGTAGGGAGCGCGGCCGTCTGCCTGTGCGTCGCTGCCGTCGTGTTGGTGTTGTGTGTCGACGCCGTGGTCGGTGAAGTGGCGGTGGTGGCGCCGCTGCGGTGAGCACCCGTGGCACGGCTCTGCAGCGGCGATGGTTGCTGCTGCTGCTGCTGCCCCTTCCCCGCACCGGCGTTTGTGCTGCTGCTGCTGCCAGTCGTACTCGTTGGTCCGGCACCGCCGCTCTTCACAACGCGCGGGCGCTCCAGCAGCGATGGCATTGTGCGCTGCGGCAGTGCCTTGTTGCCGCGTGGCGAGGTGTTGTGCGCGAGGGCGTGTTGGCGCTCCTCGCGGCGTCTGCGGTCAGCCTCCTGCTGCATCCGGTAGCACTGCCCGCGGCGCCGCTGGTTCATGACGGCCATGTTCACCACATCGTCCAGCAGCCGCTCGCGCTGTTGGTCGCGCGGTGTCCCGGACTGCTTCTTCGGTGTTACCGCCTGCGGCTGCTGCTGCTGCTGATGCTGCGCGTATGGTGTCTGAGACGGCTTGGTGGTGTCCGTCTGCGGCGTGGTGACCGTAGTCGCCGTGGTGGCACTCGAGCGGGAGAGGTCACGCGGGGTGCGCGCTTCACCACCGCCACCGCCGCCCGGTGGCCCACGCGCGCTGCGGGGTGACTGCAGCTTCTTTGCACCGGCGGTACTTCGGATGTTGGCGGGCGCGGAGGCTCGGCGGCCCTGCGTCAAGTAGGCGCTCGGCTTTACCTCGATGGGCAGCGTCAGTGGTGGGACGGTGCGACTGTGCACGTCGTAGCAGCGGTCGTCCTCCTCGTCTTCTTCGTGTCCGGCTGCCAGGTACGTCGGCACGACACCCGCCTTCCTCGCCGAGTTGCCCGCCGGCGTCGGTCGCGGTGGAAGAGGGGCGTTGATGCGCCGCTGTCGATTCACCAGCATCTGCTCGTTCCGCAGCGCGGCTTGGTGGAAGGCCATCTTGTCCTTGAGGGACATGTTGCGTGTGCTGTCCCTCCCAGCGCCAACACCAGCGCCCGTGTCGGGCATGGCACGAGGGCTGTTGCGGACCTGTCGCGTGCCGTTGCGTGTGCCACGTGCACCGCCACTCTTGGTTGGCGTCGTGGCAGGCGACGAGGACGATGTGGCCATAGTGGCTTCAGCCGGCTCACTTCTGTGTCCCGCAGTCCTTGCTGCGCTGTCAGCGGACGCGGCGGTATTTGCTGGGCAGGAAGAGGAGGAAAGATCGCCTCCCGCATTTTCCGTGCCGCTGCTGCCTTCCGCAGCCTGCGCATTTAAGCTTGGCACACTATCGACACCTTCGTCACTTGCTGCGACGACTGCATCGGTTGGCGATGCGGTGTTGGTTGCTGCTGTCGCCTCCCCAGCTGCTCGCCGAGTCAGCATGCCACGAATGCGACCGACGGTCTCATTGATAACGTCTTCCACCTGCCCTGCTGCGAGGTACGCGCCGGCGGACGAGGTGGAGATGCGCAGCTGCGCAAACGACGACTGCAGCATCCACTCAAGATCACTCGCGAAGGTGTCGGCGTCGTACACGCAGGCGGTTTCATCGCTCAGGAGGAGCCAGTCGCTGACGACCCACCGCGACGGCTGCCGCGCCTCCGAGGCGCCATCGCGCACAATGAGGAGCTGCTTGATGGCGTCACAGCTAAGGTTGCCATGCGGCGGTAGCGACGCGCTCGCGTAGCCGTACGACTCCACGGCGTTTAAAATCTCGAGAAACACCTGCTCCTCCATCACGCCCCACCCAGAGCGGATGATGTCGCCCAGCGAGAGCCCCGCAAAGGCGTCGACGCTCGCGACGTAGGTGTCGCCGGTGGAGGGCTGCTCCTGAATGTAGATGTCGATGGGCAAGGACACCGAAGGCGGGACAGCCCCGCTGGCACTGGCTGACAGCAGCGCATCCATGCGGGCCTGCTGCTTGCGGATGATGAGAAGGTTCGCGTCGGAGATGCGCTGCTTCTCCTGCGCGTTGTCGCTGCCTCCATCTGCCGCCTGTGTTGTTGCTGTGGACTCCCGCTCGAGGTCGAGCTTGCGGCTGCGCACCTCGTAAGCGGCGCCAGACATTTTGTCCTCGGCGCAGAAGCGCGGTCCGTTTCGGCTCTCATCCGCCTCGCTGACGCAGCTGCGCACTGTGAGCAGGGGAAAGAGGTCATGATCGATCCTGCTCGGTGCCTTCAACGAACTTTGCAACATTGCTAACACTAAAACGCACCTGGCAGCGAAAAATGAAAAAGGGAAAAAAGCTAGGAAGGAAGGAAACGGGAAGAAAGAACACCAGCTGCTACAAAACAAGCTCTTCTTCTGGAAATATTGCACGACCAACTCGCGCAAGGCAGATGACAGATGTAAAAATAAAAAAAAAAAGACTATGGAAAGGGAACGGAACACACACACACACACACACACACACCAATCTCAAAATACAAAGAGGCGGATTAGCGACTTGGAAAAACAACCAAAAAAATCTTAATTGACGGGAGTGAGAAAGCAACGCAATCCGTAACACACACACACATAAAAGGGAAGAAAAAAGCAGACACAAAATATTGAAAGTGATTGAAAGCAAAAAAAAAACTCTAAAATGTACTGTAAAAAAAAAATAGGAAAAGCTATGCGATCTATGCTTACTTATTTGTTTTGTTTACAGAGCGATGAATGTTGCTCCAGCCTCATAAATAGTGTGGAGAAAAACAGGACACGATAGGGTAATGAGAAAGGATGAAACGCAAAGAGAAGAGTGACACATTGGATGCGTGCGCGCCGCACATTCCCTGCCGTTAGGATGGCGCATGTGAATGGTTGGAAGAACAAGCAGTCCTCAAACGCCAGCAAAATTCAGAATAGCTTCTGCATTCAGTAACCAGCCTATGTGACTCTTCGCCTTTACTAGTATTATTTTCAAATCCCGAAAAGGCATTCGCTTAAAAGCATTTTAATCGGCGTTGTTCTTGACGGATAGGATTGCTCCACCCACAGCTTTAAGACAGCATTAACTCCATTTACACTCTTCCCCTCGTGCAAAAGCAGGAAAAAGAGGTGTCTTGCTCAGGCACGACAGAGCAGCCGCAGAATAAAGCTATTCTCTTTTTTTAAAGCTTTGGTTCTAGTTGATAGCAAAATCATGCAAACATGTATCGTTTTTGTGTACAAATAACAGATGGAAACGAAAAAAAGCAACAAAAATCAGTAGATAAAAAAGCTTACATGAACATATTTTGTTTGTTTGTGAAGTATCAAATAACGGAAAAAGCGGCGCCTTTTTCATTCTTCTGGGATTTTGATGAGATGTGGGAGAATACTCTTTTTCTTTTTTCCTGCTCTTCTTACCTCTTTTAACAACCCCCATTTTTGTCTTCTTTGGGAAACCTCCAGAGAGAGTTTTACTCGTCCTTGTTGTACTTAAGAAAAACTTCTAGCCTTGGTGGCATCACCGTCTCGCAAACTTGCCGCCATGAAAAAAGCACATATTTCTCCGCAAGATCGATAGTGGACGCGGTGCGTCATGAGTTGCGTTTCTTTTCAGTCATGCAATAAACGGCTTTGTCTCTACAATAAGGGAAAAGAGAAAAGGAAGAGGAGGCAAGAAAAAAGGGAAAGAAAAGAGGGGAAAAAAGAAAAAAAGAAAGAGCAGCCTAGTGAATAAACACCGTAGTGACAAGTGTAACGTGCAGGTATACAGATCACGTTTAACCAGCGAAATTTTGAGTGCGAAACAAAGAGAAAAAAAGGGAGGATTGGCAAAGAACGAAAAGAACAGGACACAGATATTAACGATCACAGTAAAGCTACAACAGTCGCAGCACACGTGCACACACACTTACTCACTGCGAGAGTGTGAGAGAGGTGAAGAAAGACAAGGAGTCAACTGATTAACCACAGCAGTCCGGTGAAACAGTTGTATAGTAGAAAAGAGAGTGAAGAACTGTAGAAGCGCAGAAGGAGAAAAAAATGAGTAAAACAGAATGAGAGGTTCGAAAAAGAAAAAGGGGGTGAAAAGCGGAGACAAAACGAGCGAAGGAAGAAAAGGAAAAAAAAGACACACAAAAAAAAAAAAAACATGTAGCGCCCCGTCATTGACGCGATAAATATAAGCGGAGGAGACCGCGCAACCTCGCAATCTGCTTGCACCCATACACACACTCGCGCACACACAGACAAAAAGAAAAGGTAAAGCCGATGAAGCAGAGCACCACAATGAAAAGGGGTGCAGCGCGGAAGTGACAATGTACGCTTGGACGAGTGTGTGTGTGAGTGTGTGCGTGTGTGCGGGTGTGGACACGATGAAGTGCACGCAACGTCAAACGGTTTTCTTCCTGCGTGAGGAGCGAAGAAGCGTTCCCAATAGTTGATCTTGAAATAGAGTCCACGAAAAGACGCTGGTAACGCTACGAAAAGAGAAAAAAGAAACACAAAGGAGAAAAAGTAAATGGATTGTACAGTCTACAAGTGAGAAGAAACAAACGCAACATCAATTACAACAGTAAAGAAAGAGACACATGTCAAAAAGTGGGGGAAAAGGAAAAAAAAAGCAGTCTCTTTACGCCACATCGGAGCTAAGCGCCATGGACACGGGTACGCAGCGCAGTTTGCGCTCCGGCTTGATAGGGGCTACCGTGATCAGCTCCAGCAGGGCCGGCCGCGGCGCTGGCACGACGGTGCAGTTCGCTTCGTTGCTGCTCGCCGCCAGCGCCGCCGCGCCGTTGCCGCCGGCACCCGCGGTGACCGGCTCCTCCAGCGACGGACGGCCCATCACACGTGACATCAGCGCGTCTTCACCGTCGGCGTTGCCGCGGTTGGTGCACGCGTCGCCGTCGCGGCGGCGGCTCGTGGCCGTGTAGGAGATCGTCTTGGCCACTTCGATGCAGCCGACATAGTTGGGGAGGTAGTACACGGTGTGGTGCGGCGGCGCCCGGCCAGCGGCGTCCGGCGGCGCCAGCGCGTTCAGATCCACCGGGGTGAAGTACGCGCTGACGTAGCTGTACAGCTGCGAGAGGAGCTCGAAGGAGAAGGTTGCGCGATCTTCCGGCTTGAACTCCGTCGTCAGAACATCGTAGACAATCTTCAGCTCGTCGAGTTTGTTGCTCTTCAGCGGCTCTGTGCAGAGCGGGTACACGCCGAGCCGCTGCAGCGCCGTCTCGACGTACACGGGTGGCGACGGGGACGGGTTGTGCGAGCTCTGCAGCGCCGCCGAGGTGCCCGAGTGGGTGTCAATGTCGCGAAGCGCAAACTCCTTCTCCACGGCCCCGCGCGAGCCTGTACTCTCCGCCCCACGCCTGCTTGACTCGCCGAGACGGCGTTTGGCGCACAGGCGGCGGTGCGTCGTGACGACCATGAGAAAGAGCCGCACCGTCAGCGAGGCCATCTCCAGCGGCAGCACGTTCAGCGTGACGGCGCCTTTGGACAGAATGAGCGAGCGGACGTGCTCGAGGACGGCGCGGTGCTTGATCTCGAGCGGGCGGTACAGACTCGCCCGCTGCGAGCACTCCGTGCTGCAGTACAGGACGCCATCATCCGGCTCCGTCCCGACGGGGGAGGAGAGCGCCGGGGAGACGACGGAGGTGGGCGTCGTGCGGGCGGCGTGTTCGGAGCACGGCGGGCTGCCAGACAGCCCCGAGCACGCGGCGGAGTCGGTCGACGCGCCGACCTGGCGGAAGCAGACGGAGCAGCGGTGCTGCGGCTCCTTGGCGGCGAAGACGGAGTGCGTGGCGACGATGGGCGTCACCTCCCGGCACAGCGGCACGTCCGCCGCCGTGGCCGCGCTGACGCGGAGGCGCTTGCGGTAGAAGCCGTCAAGGATGAAGTAGCACGACGACCCTTCCGCGCGGAGGTGCGACTGCAGGGAGTGCATGTAGCCGTTGAGCTCCTTGATGCGCTCCAGCTCGGAGCTGTAGGGCAGCATGATGTACGCGTGCGCGATGGCGGCGGCGGCCTCGGTGAACTGCCCCAGCCCGCAGTGCGCGCGAGCGACGCTGAGGTAGCCCCGCACCCACTGCGGCTCCAACGAAATGCTAACACGTGCGTCGTCCAGCGCCTCGGTGTAGCGCTCCAGAAAGATCAAGATGCGGGAGCGCAGCACGTGCACGTCGGCTAATGGTGGCTGACTGTCTTTTGACACGTCGCCGGCGCAGCCCTGAGTGCTGCTCTGCGGCCGCTGCCCGAGATGTTCGTTGACGGCGGTGAGGGCCTTCTCAAAGCTGCCCTGAAAAAATAGCTCCTGCGCCTTCTCCAGCGCCGTGCCGCGCAACTTTTCTGCGTCGTAGGCCGGCATCGCCTCGTAGAGGTAGCGCGTCACGACGACGGCTTGGCCAGCAGGCGCGCCTTGCCCCCGGCCGACCGCGCGCGGTCCCAACATCCCATACGCGCCAGAGCCGAGACCGTACGACTCGCCATGCCGCGGCGAGCTCTCGTACGGCTCCACCGGCTCTAGGGACAGGCACGAGGTCGGCACGCACAGGGCAAAGTGCAGGTCGGCGGCCTGATTATCGAAGCGGACAAGCGTCATGAGCCCCGAGTGACGCACCACCGTCCCACTGAGCCGCCCGTTGCAGACAGGCGGGTAGGCGGCGCTAAAGTAGCAATTCAGCTGTGTCGCCACATCGTCCTCGTCGACGACCCAGACGGTCGCACCGATGGGAATCTGCTCCTGCTGCAGGCACGGCATGACGGGCTTGTGCTGCAGGGAGCTGAGGTCGAAGATCGGCTCCGGAACAAAGAGAACGCCATCGTCGCTGCCGTCGTCCGTGCCCGGGACCGGGTCGTCTGCTAGGTTGCACATCGCCAGCTGCGGCTCGCCACCGTGAAAGGTGCCCCACGCGGAGTCCGACGACGACGACGAAGACGACGAAGATGCGGAGGCAGTCGAGGTGCCTCTTGCCTGAGCTGCGGCGGGGTCTCGACGAACCCGCATCGGCCTCTGCTCCTCCTCCTCATCCTCTTCCTCCTCGTCCTCGTCGTTCTCTTCGTCGCTGTCCACGAAGCCCTCGCTGTCGCACTCGATGTGCTGTCGGCCATTGCCGCCGCCGCCGCGAGGGACGCTAAGTGACGTCGTACCTCGATGTGCCGAGGTGGTTGCGAACTGCTGCAGAGCTGCGCTAAAGAGCTCGGTGGAGGCCGTGGCTTGGTGCACGCCGCGGCTTGGGTTGCCTGAGAAAAGCGGGTGCGATGCACGCGAGCCGCTGGCTTCCAGGTTGTCGCTCATTTTCCCTATCACTTCCCCAGACTAAAGAATCAACGACGGATGATAACGGGGGTGAGAAGGAGACAAGATGTTTAGTGAACTTTTTTTGCTAAATATATAGGCAGTTATGTACGGTTTTAACTTTGCCGCGTGTCAAATTAGGCACCCCTAACGGTGTCAGATGCCTTTTCTCCCCTTCTTTTTCCTCTTCTTCCACTATGTGCACGCCGTTTCTGATATGATAAGAAAAAGAAAGGAACAAGTGTAGTGTCAACTACAAAGCACTAACGTCGGAAGAAGGATAATCTGTAGCACTTGTTAGTTTTTTTTCCCTGAGAGAGTATGGAGGTAGACAAGCCGTTCCGCTCTTCGCCTTTTCCACTTTTGATGGGAAAGTGACAACGATGGCGTAGGTTAATAAAAAGAAGGCACTTTGTGTATACAGCCCTCTCGTCAACCCAAAACAAGAAGCGTGCAAAAAAAAAAAAAAGAAAAAAAGCCTATGCCACCGCCGCTACTTCTGAAAGGAAAAACAGAGTCTATTGTTGTTTTCTTCTTCTTCTTGTGTGTGATGCAATGGTGAGCCGGAACGGTAACGTGAGAAGCGTTCAAGCTCTTTGTTGCGATCGCATGTAGCACTTACGCAACAAGGAAAAATGAAAAGAAAAAAAGTGAAGAAACAATTTGCAAAAACATTTATATTCAAATAAATATATATTTAAGCAGTTTTTTAGGTCACAAAGAGAAGAAAGAGAAGACGAAGAGCACGATTAGGCTTAAAGTTATTTGTGCTTCTCAGAAAACAAAACACCTTGCTCGTTTTCCGCCAACGCAAAGAAATTTATCTATTGTATATTTTTTAATGGTAATTTTCAGTTTTTAACACTTGAGACATCAAAAGCAGTTCAACACGATGTGTTCTACAACACAAAAGAGCTTAAACTCGAATAGAGCGGTGAAAATACTGGCACTATCTTCTTGAATCTTGCGAAACCCTCAGTTGTACCACTTGCTCTTTTGAACAAGACGTATTAGCGAATAGATCGGTTTTTTTTTTAATTAAAAGCTATGTCAGAAGAATAGATATGTGAACAACCAGTCGACAGAATAAAAAAAAGAACGAGAGCGTTCATTCGTTCAAACGTCATTCAGCCACCAGCAACTACGTTGAAATGCTCCTGCGGGGGTTTCACTGCTCGGTAGAACACCTCAGGAGGGCTCGGCACCACGGCATCTTGCATCGTCTTCCCCTCCGCCGCAGCAATTAGTATCAGCGCCGCAGCCACCGCGGATACCTGCAGACCTGCCTTGTGCCGCATGTACGTCTCCAGCAGCTCTTCTCGATTTTCCTCCAGGTCGTGGTAAAAGCTTGTCCGTCGCCGCTGATGCGTGTTTCGCTCAAATGTGCGCTTGTACATGAGGTAAAACACCGCGATGAGGAGCACCACGTAGAAGCGCAGAAAGTGGGGGTTGCGCGTCGGCAGATCAGCACTGTCGGCAAGCCGATCCGTCGCGCGCTGAAAGTTGCTCTTCTCGTTCTGCTCCTTCTCCTTCAGCAGTGAGCGGCGGCGCAGCTCAGCTGCCATGTCAGCCTGCGCGGCGAAGGAGGCGTAGTGCGGCTGCGCGGCCCGCAGCAGAGGGCGGTCCAGCTCCACCCAGCTCTTGTCGTCGCGGCTCTGGTACAGGTACTTCCCTTCCGGCGTGCGGCGCTCCGTGGCCGGGTCGAGCGCGCCGACCTTGGCCACCTCCTCATCACTCAGGTAGGGCGACGCCGACGCCGCGGACCGGCCTGTCGGGGAGTGGTCTTGCTGATCGACAGTGAAGGGCGGCGCGACGGTTTGCCGCGGCGGCTGCCGACGCCCGTCCGCCGTGACGCCGACGGTGCCCTTTGTCGAGCCGAAGGAGCTGTCCTTTGGTCCGGGCAGGTGCAGGCGCTCGTAGCCGCCCTCCTTCAGGAGAAGTTTGTAGGCGTGGTTGACCTCCTCCATCTTGGCGCTGTCGCCCGACTCCGCGTCTGGGTGGAAGACACGTGCTAGCTCACGGTACTTCATCTTCACCTCCGCCTTCGTGGCAGTCCGGTTGAGACCGAGGATCTTGAAAGGATCCCGCTGCGGAATCCGCAGAGAGCTGCAGCAGCGCAGCATAGGTAATCTCTTTTATTAAAAAGAGAGAGGAACAAGAAAAATCTCGCTAGAAAAGATCAGAAAGCCGGGAAAAAAAAGTCGCCTCGGCGAATTCCAATGTCACAATGACGGTGTCTCAACAACGATTTCGCTGTTCCTGCAAGACGGCGCGCAGCGTCCAGCAAAAGTGGTACAGACGAGTATGATACCAACGGCTAATTTGGCACCTCCACAATGAGCAAGCCACTCCAAACAATCAAGCAAAGCAGCTCGTCACCTTTTTTTTTATTTACGATGAACAATCAGAGTTAAACCGAGTGAATGAATGACCAGTTAGAGAGGGGGCAAAAAAAAAAAGGGGAAGTCGACAATGCAACAGGTATGACACATAAATTCAATAGTATTGAATATTTTCCGCACAAAGGGACTGATATGAACATTTACTGTCAAAGAAAAAAAAAACATAAATCATTGATGAAGCAACACATTTTTGATGTATTTCGGTAAGAGAGCCGCACATTAGAGTAGGGTATCACCGTCTTCTTAACTTGCTGGTGTACAGCTAATAAAAAATAGTATTTTTGTAAAGTACGGCAAACAAACTAATGTCTGTGACCCTTAAAAATGATTGAATCAATGATACTTTATTTTTTTCCTTTTACTGCCTTTTGCTGGAGTGACATGCGTAGATATTAGGTAAAGAAAAGTTAAGAGAAAATCTGTAAAGTACAACTTACAATGTTTACGTAGGGTCCAGAGAAAAAAGGTTTTGCCATGTGCCACGTGTCATGCGGAATTGAACACAGCGAAAAAAAAAAGGGGGCACTACGGCGCAATTCATTTGGCAATGAACATTTTGGGAGGGCTTTGCGCACAGGTGCGCCTGTTTGTTTTTGTAATGATATCGAGTAGTCGTTAAAAGAAAAAAGAGAGAGGGTCATTTGCTACTCACCAAAAAATAAAAAGCAGCGGCCCACCATCATGATTACTTCTTGTTTCCATTCGCCGCCGCCGCCTGCTCGTACTCCGTCCGCCCACCGTCCATCACCGCCTTTTGCAGCGCATCGCACGCCGTCTTCACGTCCTCCATAGACGCATTCGGGTTCGCCAGTACCTTCTTCATCTCCGCCATCAGCTTCTTGATCGTGTCCTTCTGCGCGGCATCCACGTGCTTCCACTCGCTCAACTGCTTCTCAGCGATCGAGATCTGCTGATCGGCATTGTTGCGCGCCTCGGACAGCAGCCGCTTCGCGCGGTCAGACTCCGCGTGCATCGCGGCGTCGCGGACCATCCGCTCAATATCGCTCTCGCTGAGACCGCCGTTGGCTGACACCACGATGCCCTGCTTGCGTCCCGTCGCCTTGTCCTGCGCCGTCACGTGGCAGATACCGCTCGCGTCGACGTCAAAGGTCACCTCGATCTTCGGCACACTCCGCGGGGCATACGGGATGCCGGTTAAATCGAACTGCCCCATCAGCTGGTTCTTCGAGGCGATCTCACGCTCACCCTGATACACCTGGAAGGTGATGGACGTCTGCCCATCATCAACCGTAGTGAAGGTGTGGCTCTTCTTGCACGGGATCGTCGTGTTCTTCGGGATAATCGGCACAAACACGTCGCCCACAACACCGGTTCCCAGCGACAGCGGCGTCACATCCACCAGAATCAAACCCTTCACGTCGCCGCGCAGCACGCCGCCCAGCGTCGCAGCGCCGAGCGCCACCGCCTCGTCGGGGTTCACGCCGCGGAACGGCTCTTTCTTAAAAAACTTCTTTACCTCCTCCACAACCTTCGGCATGCGCGTCATGCCGCCCACAAGCACCACGTCGCTAATCTCATCAAGCTCGATCTCCGCATCGCGGATCACCTGTTTGCACGGGCCGAGAGAGCGCTGAATGAGGTCATTGACCACATTCTCAAACTGTGCACGAGAAATCTTCATCTCCACGTGCGCAGGACCCTCCGGTCCGTTTACCGTGATGAACGGCAGGTTGATCTCCGTCTCCATCGCAGACGACAGCTCGCACTTCGCC